>JAPZDZ010000023.1:6431523-6456048 GCA_029783805.1 Acanthurus tennentii | reverse complement strand
ACACGAACCAGAAATAGAACAATGAGTCCGGACAAATGGATGGAATATGAGAAGGCCTGTGAAACGAGGTAATTCTTGCTGCTAAATTCAAACAAGGAAGTCAAAGTGTTTAAGGTTACTCTAAATCACTTTCATCCTCTAAAAGCAATCAAATTAATCAATACAGTTCAAATACACAGTAAGTTTTAGCATTAATCATTCTGGCATAAGCACCTGCTACAACCCAAGACTTTCTCAGGCTTACAATAACTCCTTTACTCTGACTACTTTTATTTCAAGAAGTTCTTATAACCTGTTTGTGACAATGACAGGTTCATTTAGAAACAATTTTCACAGACAGATAAAATTGAAAAATAAAAAACACAACTAAGTGTACTGTTAGAGTACATTGCTAACAGTCGATTTTACAGTCAAAAACACATGGGGACATTTGACAAGCTAGTTTTAGGCCTTATATTGCTGCTGAATACACACAAACTCTCTTTAAGACTTCTGAAAAACAAGTGATTGTTGTCTAATAAAGGAAGGAAACTGGTGAGAGAGAGATACTGTAGAGGACATAGAAAGAAACAGAACGTGATAAAAAAGATATCACAAGAATGGGGAAAAGCAGGGGACGTGTGTGTGAGGGCTATTTTCCCTACAAGCATCCTTATAAGGACAAAAAATTGAGAAAAATCCTCTTACATTAGATTTTGTGGGTCCTCACAGCTGCAATCGATCAGCTTAGAGTCTGGGCTTGAGTTTACAGTCAAGGTCAAAGGATTAACATGATATTAGTGTTTGGTTTCAGTTTTTTTTAATGGTGTTGTTTAAAGGGAGTAAATTCAGGCCTTAAATGTGTCAGGCTGGCAGTCACAAGACCGAAAAGGGTGGTTTAATAAAAAAATAGCTGTAAAGGTTTCCCCTTTACCAGAGAGCTCAGCTGTTTTATGGACCTCATCATAACTAGATATTACCCAAAATTTGACCAACATTTAAAGTTATCCTCTGAATTCAGAGGATCACTTTAAATGTTAGTCAAATTTTGGGTACTATCTAGGTTTTTTTTCAGTTTTTCTTCTTAGTTCATCATATTAAAATAAAATAATTTTGTCCAGTATGAGGTCTTTGTGTTTCATTTTTTTAGGTCACATACTGTTTCAGCTTCTTTAAGTATATAAATGATAAGTCCTAACTTAAAATTTGTGGTTGAATATTCGAAATTTTGTTCATTAAGGCAAGAGGAACTGTGTGATATTCAGCATGAATGCATTAAAAATGGAAACATGCCATGGGGGAACATTATCTACAAACATTAAACATTAACATCGTCAACTTCCTTGATCATTTCAGGCTCTGCAATAATTTTCCTAAAATATTACTAAAGGGACTAAAATCATATCTGATAGGTTAAGCACTTCAAAGAGAGCTTAGCATGTGTATTTTGCATGGAGCTCTTATCACAAACATCATATATTTAATAATAATTCTGTGATTCCTCTCAGTCATCATTATTGTATTTATACATCCCAATTTTATCTAATATCATACATATCAGGTAAAGTAGGAAAAATATTCTTGAGAACACCCATATCAGGATTTTTGCACTCAGCCTGGCAGGATAAACCAGTGCCAGCACAACACACACAGCTCAGCTTATGACAGACATTACTGCCAGTTCATACCCATTAGAGCACTTTGCTTTTGTTTATCTAGCCCTCTCTGGATGGAAGTTGCTCACTACTATTTAGAGTAATACTCCAGACCCAACACCAGAGGTTACTTCAGTAGCTTCAGTAGTAGACGAAGGCAGTGCAGCAAACTGTTAAATACAAATGTTTTTATGTGTATTTTTTGTGTGAGAGGAAGGTATGCAGGATGTGGTGTGGTGGCTGCAGGAGAAGCCAGGAATCTGATAGGCTGGTAATCAGCATGCCAATGTCCAGTCCCGCCACCAGCGCCAGGCCTGCCATGGGCTCACACACCGGGTGTGTATGGGAGCTGCTGGGCTGATAGCAGCCGGACAGCACGGAGAAATGTTCCTTTAGATTAGAGCCTCGCGCCTATCAATCATCAGGGATGAAGGGGGGGAGTGACACATCACAGACAGGCTGGAGAGAGGAGATGGTAGAGGAGAGTGTGTGTGACAGAGTGTGTACGTGCGTGTGTGTGTGTGTGTGTGTGTGTGTGTGTGTGTATCAGCAAGAATATGTGGTGTAGATCAACATTGGGTGATGGAAGCATGCTGGCTTCAGTTCTCCTCATGACTCCAATGCACACTTTTGTTTTAAGTTGCTCTTTTTACATATGAGCTGCTCTTTTGTGCAGTTTAAAATTGAGAAAAAGGGTCAAGGCACCAAATTGATTAATTTATTGTAAAAAAAAGAATTAGAAAAAGGAATTACTGCTGTTTTTCACAATTTTTCGTTTTATTGCATTACAACAGAAAAAATAAGTGAAACTTTTTCTTTAAAGTACTTTTGTGAGAGCAGTTTTGTGTGACATGCAACAGACAAACACTGCATCTGGGTATTCAAGCTTGTCAGCATTTCACAAAAATTACTGTGACATTTGAACTAAGCTACTTACCTAATTTACTTACCTAATTTATTCACATCCATTCAAGAAGAAACAGCTAGTAGTTAGTAATATATGCAGCAAATGATTTATTGTCTATTAAATAGCCAATTTTAATTTATTTGTCTAAAGAATCAGTCACAGAATTAATAACAAACCTACATATCTGAGTGAAGTCCTATTAAGTATATTATCCTTATTTGTTTGTATGTTTTTGCTGAGTACAAGCACCTTAAATTTCCTGAAAGGTGCTGTAAAAATGAATTTATCCTTGCCTTCCAGCATCTAAGTTAGGATTTGTGTTATTTTTTCGTAGTTTTATGTTGAATATCTTACGTTATGAAGATAAAACAGCTAACAATAAAGTATAAGAAAAACAAGAGAAACAAAGGAGATCTAAAGAACGAAAGTGAGGGTGTTTGATCACTTACAACAGTGATTGTGCTTTTGTCAAAAATATCAGTTTTAGCTTCAATTATACAAGATTATTGATAGTTAAATATTATCAATCTACTGAATATTAAAGGTGAAAACAAGTTCTGAGACTGACAAATAATTGGACTCTAGACGACCAAACACTTGAATGAACTGACCTTTGTTCAGGTTTGTTTCTTTTCTTTGTGCTTACAGTCAGTTTTATAGCAGACCTATTTGATGGTAGCAGATAGAATATGCTGACAGAGCTGTTATTGATGTGACTGGGCTCTGACAAAAAGAAGCCATTCTTTGTGTTGGATTGATCACTAGGCTCAAGCAGATACAGACCCCTGAACTCCTGAAACTTTGTTCATGCTGACCCACATACAAAACTTCTGTACTGTGTTCACAGGACAAAAACAAGCTCCACTGAGTTTATATGAAACCACAGACTGTACTCTGAGGTATCTTAGCCTCACTGACAAGACAAGCCCTCTGGACACATGACACCAATCATCAGCCTAAAGCATTTTGATTGACAGGTGAAATTGACAGGGTGCTTGCAGGGACACCCTCCTCCTGAGAGACATGCGAGTCTGCTGGCTGGAGATATGAAGGAAGGTTACAGAGAAGACAGAGCGTGAGAGTGTACGTCTAAGTGTGGGATAGATGGATGGATGTGGGTCAGCTCTGCTTGAAAGGAGATCACAGTTGATGTGTAACTATTCAGTTTATTTAGGACTGTACAGCTGAAAATTAGGGCTCTGATGTGACCAGTACCAAGTATTCATTATTAACCACTTGACAGTCAGAGTCATCCAGTTTTCCTTTTTATATCTGATTTCTAAACACAAATATCTTGTTGCTAACTTTACCCTTCCGCATACCAACCTCACCTGATACCATAACAAATCTTTTTTCACTCAGCAGTCCTACATTTTATCTTTCTCCACTGTCAAAAACTTGCTTAGTTTTTTTTTTTCAAAATGACAGTTTTTTGCAACTTGTTTCTCTAGCCTGCTAGCATTATAACATTTGCTAGTAAGATACAGAGTCAAGGCACAGCTATGTACTGAGTGTTCTTTTCAGGTTTGGTCATAAACCACAGTGTTAGTCGAAACCTTGTGAAAATGTTTCCAGTGCATGTTAAGGTTTTCTCAGGGTAACTATATCATTGTGACCCACAGGTGGCGCTTGTGGAAAAGTCTGATCTCCCAAGTCATCTGAACTAATCCTCAGGGAAACTGTAGCACATTATGGTTAGAGCTGCAAAGACTGGCTGAGTAATAGATCAGTTGCCTGAAACAAAAGTAGTCGAGGTTTTTCCACAATTTTTGGACATTTTAAAGACTAAAATTTTATCCAGAAAAACAACCAGCACATGAATCATCAACGAAATAATTGTAGTTGTTATTTTATGGCAAGCCATCAATCAACATTTTATGACCAAAGTCAGTTTGGACCATAAATGTTTTCACAAAATTTCAAAGAAATACAACTAATATTTGTCAAAATATTACAGTCTGAAGCAATGCGCTTCACCAGATGACCCAGAAAGTGACACAGGCACATCTAGGATTGACCAAAGTATGTTACATTTCTGGCACTGTTCTCGCACCTGTAAGTGTTTTTCCTTTTTCAGACTGGCCATGTATAGATCCAAGACATCTTATGCACTGATGCTGATACTGTAAAGGAGATATGCTGAAGACGTAGTAACATGCTCTACACTGAACTGAAACATGCTATGCTTTATGCAACAAAGCCAACAGAACAGTCTGACTGTCATTCTTCATATTATATCTCCCTCATCCTTCTATCTCTTGACCTTACCCACTTCCCACTGCCTCAACTCTCATTTCGCTATCAGAACTGCACCTCTTAAAATCTCTCACCCCTCATCTGTCGCTCTCATTGATCCTTAAACCTTTACTCCTCTTCAGCCTTCATTAGTTATCTCTGCACTCTAAACTCAATATTGTACTTCTTTATTCCAAACCACTTCTCTAGGTCTTCCTTCCTCTTTCACCTTCTTCGCACCTGTCCCTTTATTCTCCCTCCTCCTCCCATGTGTGAGTCTTTTTCCTTTTAACTCTTCTTTAACCCCTCATTCCTCTATTCCAAGTTCACCCCCTTTAACCTCAACCAGTGTGAAGATTACATCTCGTCTCAACTCTGGGAGTTAACCGTCTATGCTCCTGGTTGACTAGATAACAGATAACACATACAGAACTGCAACACACACAGATACTCAAGCTTTAACACTGTGCCTTTGTCAGGGAAACAGAAAGGTTTCATTAAAATGCAGAACTTACTATGTTTAATTTATCTTAATGAATTTTTATTAATAAATTAGCTTATGAACTAGGATTTAGGATAATAACGATGCACAGTTTTGAGGGTTCGTTATGTACCATTCAGGATGATGTGGTATGGTCAAAGTTGACATGCACATCTCTTAAATATGACACTGTCAAGATGTGTCAAGAGAACTCAAATAAAATTGGACACTCAGTTTTTATTATGTGAATAAAGTATGTCTCATACTTTGGGTGAAAAGGGGGGATTTAACTGGTGACACCCCCATCCAAGGGTGTCCCTTTCAGTAAGGAACGCTGTTTGGATGAGACCCACATGCTATATTCACCAATATAAATCATTGACAATTTTTATTTGTTTATTTATTTTTTTGAATCGGTCATTTTCTTAGTGCTTCTATCCTTTACTGCACCGGCTCAGTGTTCCAGGAAACTCTTAGACAAACTTTACATGTTGTGTATCATCTCAGATGAAGGAACTCAGCCAATCAAACCTATGCATACCTATAAACACTGCAACCAGGGAAGACATGACGGAGACAACTGTTAATAAGTGAGACTAAAAAGAGACTAGCAGACAAGGAATACAGAGCATGGTGGTCATTACATGCAGCAGTGTGAAGCATTAGGGTTATACATGTCTTGAGCAAACAAACCCACTCAAATCCAAACAGCATACAAAGAAAATAAAGGCCTTTATATGGCACTGAATCACACAAGCTACATTATGATGTTCCTGACCTTTGCTTGAGGAAATTTTCTCTAACTTTGAATTTTAATTGAATACATCTGCACACAGGGATTGAAGCAACATTGACAGCTTTGTGAATTTGTGGCCAGATTGGTATCAAAAAGAAGAGGAGGACAACTTGACCTTAATTTATTTTCAAAAAGGAAACAAGGGTGGTAGAGGCTTCCAGTGTGCCTTCCTCCATCGTGAAAAATTGCCCACTGACACACACACTCACACAGTGCCTGGTAAGTAATAACAATTATTATGCCTGGCATTAAAAAGTTCTTTTTGAAGCAATTTAAATAACTCTGTTGGGCAGGATCAGGATCGAGGAGTGCTGGAAAGCAGAAAAACACTTGCCTGCTCCACTGGCTTCCCAGAGCCTCTTGAGCAGTAGACTAAGGGTGTGTGTGGATGGCCAATAGAGGACCCTCTTTGCCATCCTTGTCACACTAGAAGACTGGAAAGGGGAAGAACCTGAGCAACTCTTTGAATGGGTGGAATTTGCTCTGTTACCATCATGCACTTTTAACAGTACTTCCTTGTTGGTAAGAAGCGTGACTACTTTTTAAGAGTGGTAAAAGATATATTAAACATATTTTTTAAGTCAGAAATACCAAATAATTAATTATTCCAGTTTTTTCATCAGGGTCTTTCTGCCTTTTCTCTTTGTCTTTTGAAACACAAGTTGAACATCTTTTAGTTTGGGATCAGAGAAGAACAACAATTTGAGTATTTCACCTGAGGCTTTGGAATACTGCAACAGTAATTGTTCACTATTTTCTAACACTTTTATTGAATAATTTATTTCTTAAATTCAACACAAACAAGAAATGTGTAGAAGCACAAGTTAATTATTTAGTCTATTCCAGTGTTTGAACAGCTTGTTCTCTAGAAACTATAATTTATTATTATTATTTATTATATATTTGGATTCAGTTTTCATTGACTAGGTATCTGATAAATTAACTAACTTATTAATAACACAAGAATCAGTTGTACACCGAACTCAGCACGATGGTGATCTAAAAGAGGGAGGAAAAATAATAAAGAAAAAATAATACAGGTAAATATATGTAATACCCCCCCGATGGTTTTCCAGATGATCATTCACAATCAAACACGCATTCTCTATTATTCCAGAAAGCAGATCTAAACACCACTTAATGTGGACACCAAAAATGACTTGTTGGACACCACTATCAAAGTCCTCTCTGAGATGGCCTCTAAATTTAAAGGTTTTCCTCCACCAAAAAGGCTATATTAGCAAATCTATGCTGATAAATTGGTGGATGTTGAAGTTGTTTTGTCCACCCTCTTGGATATAAAACATTTCCAACATTAAGTGATGGCCACTGACAATGGATTTATACTGAGTACTGGAAAGAGAGAAAGTGTGGGCACCGCCAGCCAGCCAGCAAATGACAAGGGATTATTGTGACACCCATTTGCATATCAAGAATTTTAAGCAGCAAGGGAAAAAATATCGAACCCTCCAGCCTGCAAGGTCATTCAAAAGATAGTTTTTTCTTCTCTTCATAATTTATTTTGCATATCAGGCAGTATGGACACACTGTAGATTAAAAAGGCGGCTTTAGCATATCATGCCATCCCTGATAGGGACCAGTTCCCACCTAGACTTCTCCAGACACCATGCGTCCAACACACCATCATCAAACTGACACAATCACACACATACACACACACCCACGTACACCATCTTGATTGTTTTAAGACAAACTACACATTGGAAAGAAAAAAATCTGGAAACTGCTGAAGCCTCTAATCCATTCCAAGTTTATCATTTTCTTTACGTTGAACATTTCTTTTCTTCATATTGATGGAAGCCACAAAGCCAATGTTTTGTTACTCCACTGTTGGTGGAAAATGGTAGGATGAAAAAGGGAAGAAGAAAGAATCATAAATACCACAAACATTATTGCCTTGACTATCATCTGTAACAACGGAATTTATTTAGATTGACACGTAGCAACTCATTATACACTGAGGAGATGGTGTCAATTATGACGATTGAAAAATGTTGTGTCCAGTAATGAATTGTATTATCTTTGAGCAGGGGGGAGAAAAACTGGCAGAGAGGATGAATTAAAATGTTCTGTTGTTGTTTTCTCTGTTTCATGTTAAAATCAGTCTGTCTCAACAACAGTAATGACTGCAACAAAGAATTATTTCAACAATTTATTTGAATAAATTACAGATTATTATCATTAGGTTTGGAATACAAACTAAGCATGGAAAGGGAAATTAAAAATTGGTCTGAAATTGTTATGTTTCAAAGTAGAATAAATTATATCTTGTAACTTTTGAAATATAATTAGTATAATTATACTTAATGAATAAATACTTTCAATATACATGAGACTACAAGATTTTTGTGCATGCTGTGTATAATATAGTCCACAACGTCAAGCTTTGGACTTCATGCTTTGCATTTCAACAGTGTCACAGAACAGATACAAACAAACATGGAGACGGGAGGAAAAGTAGTGTTCAGACTGACAAATACAGGTAAAATAGAGCAAAGCAGTGCCACATTTTAGTCAGTGATTAGTCATCGTTGGTAGCTCACTACTTACAAAAGTAGTCAATCAATCAGCGATCGGTTCACAGAAAGACTCCCCATGTGTAAGTATTGTGGGACTCAGTTTTTCTCTTAAAAAACCTTAAACTCTAATTAAAAATCTGTTTGTGCTTCAGTAAAGTATTTCAACACTGTTGAAAGGAGTTGAGCATTGGAATATACAGCCAGGTTTTTTTTTTTTTTCTGCTGCTTTTATGCCCCTCGCAGTGTTAAAATCACATATGACAGTTAACAACTGCTCAGATTCACTGCCATTGCTCAATTACTGCACATAGCTTAGACCACATGTGAACTTTTATCCTACAACAATGAATATTTTGGTGTTTTTAGTCAGCAACCAGTCGGCCAATAAACTATTCTGCTGACAACCAGAGACTAGAGACTTAAAGTCATTATGCTTAGTAAGAGTAAAGAGGTTGGAAAGAAGAATACAAATCAAAAAAGAGACGAGAGAGAGAAAGAGAAAAGGTGTAAAATTAAGCTGAAAAAAAAAAAGATTGAAAAAATCTAGACGAAAGGAGAATTATAAATTTGTTTTGTGATTGTAACTGGCACTGGGTGATATAGACAAAATCGAATATAACAAAGTATTTTACAGAATTCCTCCATATTGTTATTAGGACATTATGGTAGGGAAGACAGTTTGTTTTTGGATTTTTGATAGTTTTTTTTTAATAACCATAAGTAATGTGGATAATGTGGCAGAGGCAATATGGTAGAAGAGCTAAAACAGTCTGTTCAGCTTAGAAAATAATATAACTTCATGGTATTGTGGCCTTTAAAATAATTAAAAGACAACACTTTAGAGAGATGAACATATAATGATTCAAAAATCTAAAAGAAATCAAGTCTTGTATTCAGACATTAATATTTGATATGCCGATCAGCTCGAAACATAACATGTTCTATCAACACACTTGGAGAAGTTTGGTAACTGCATAGCCTCAAAAGCACTTTGTACTCCTGGTAAGAAAAAAAACAAAAAACGACAAACACTGTGACCATTCTAAATCTGTTTGCTTATCATTGTTTATGTTACATTTATATTTTAAATAATTTTATGTTAATCTGACAAACCAATAGCCTCAACAAATCTGTTTACAGAATGCACAGGCAAAGTGCTCGATCTGTTTAACTTACAGGAAGTCCAGGAATCTTAAGGTGCACTTGAAGAAAAGAAAAACTAATGGATTTTTTTATTTTAGTAATAAAACAAATAAGATTAAGACTTTAATATCCTGTTTCTCCTCAAGCTGCTGAGGAGTGCTCAAGAACAATTTCTTTCCACCAGAGCAGAAACGATTACTTTATTGACTGATAAATATGGAGACAAACAAAGGCCATAAATGTTTGGAGTTTGATGATTTTCATAAATAATTTTACAGCTGAAGTTGTATATTACTTTTTGGGTGCATGTAAAACATTGTGAATGCATTCTAAAGTTTTGTCAGCAATCTAGCTGGACACACTGCCCTGGCCTTGAGACTGTAATTCAGATGTATAACTCTGAATGATTCCTTTTCATATACAAGGGTGTATGATATACATGGAGGAGAAAACAGTTTTTTTTTTTCCTATGCTTTTGGTAAAAATGGTTTACTGGGGAACTTGGATTGATTTACAGAGTTATTAAAATTTAAAGGTGTACAATTAGCTTGATGGTTTTAGTTTTCTGATGTCAATGAACCAAATAAAACCCAGATATAATTACAGAGCGGTTTACCCTGTATTTCCTGGTTATTTTTTATTGCATATGTGATGAAGCACAATTTTTAGAGATTTTAATAATAATAGTGAATCTAAAGTGCATTAGTGTTTACAGCTGAGAGCAGAGATGAGACTGTGAATACAGCCACGTTACTTCTCTAAGATAATACCAAACAAAGACAGCACATCTCCTGCATGTATGCACACACATATTTATTATCAGTAAGATAAACTGTTGTAACGTGTTTCTTCTTCATTCACCCAGTCCAGGTGGTCTGAAGTGGCTAAATTTTCAGCCACATGGTAATGTTGTGTGCTTAATGTTGTCTAATGTATGATCTCTTTTAAGTAGTAATTCTGTCACTCATTCTGTCAATTACACAATATTTAGTGCTTTGAAATTAACACGTTTAAATCTAAATCTAAAATCTGTAAATGCCTTAAAGCTGAAGAGTTACAAATGCCCGGTGGAGTGTGTGGGAGACCACGCTGTAACTTGAGGTTAGTAAAACTGGGGGCTGAGACACATAACACACTTCTCATGCTAAAAGTGACTGTAAGCTTTCCTGGTTGATGCTGCCTGTTGGTTCAGCAGCGTCGTCTTAATTCAAGAGCACTTTTGATATTAAGTCTGATATTTACTTCCTTTTTTCCCTCCACTTTTCGTGGCAAGGTAACAGTGCATTTCATTCTGTGGCCTGTTTATAACCTCTGGGCCAACATTAGTCAGAGTGTGGGGAAGAGGGCCGACAAACGTGACTAAATATAATATGAATTGACTTTTACACATTACCTCATCTGTGCTCTTCTCGAGTTAGTAAGAGCCATTTTCATCTGCAACAGGGGCTTTTTTACAATAATCCCATACAACATTATCAAACTCTCTTTTATTTTCATTGTTTTGATGGAGAGACATATAGCGACAGAAATTAGATACTGAACATTTAAAGCAAGCAAAACCCTAATGGATGAGAAAGCTAGAAACTTCTGGTTCCAGGAGCTGTGGTGTGTCTAAAGGCAACAACAGTGAGAAACGAGTGGAATGCCAACACTCCCAGAGGAGATAAAACCCTGTTTATTTCAATCCCTGCTAATACACATTTTTCCTCTCATCTGTTTATGTGAAATGTCTGATGCATGGTGAACATTCTGTATGAACAAGAGCAAATTAGTCAGTGACTCCAGTCCCACTGTGACATACAGGATGAAGGAGGAGAAAGAAGAAACAATGAGGAGACGGAGAAAAAGAGGGAGAGATGTATGCTGTTAGGGGGTGAACGATGGGGAGGAGGGATGGGAGGGGAGCTGTTAGTGGGGTTGTTAGCGGTGATGGAGAGACCAGAGGAGGAGGAGAAGGTGGATGGATGGAGAGAGGGAGGGAGGAGGGAGGAGGGAGGAGGGAGGAAGGGGAGGTGGAGGAGGGGGGGCTTGACGATAAGAGAAAAATTCAGACCGGTCAAAGTTTCCTTTTTGCCAATCGTGCTCCTGATAAAGACAGCGCCTGCTCCGGAGCTGATAGAGGGGCTATCTCTCTCCCTTACTCCCCCCCCCCCCCCATCCCTCCGCCTCGCCCAACCAGCAGTTAGTTTGTTCGGAGTAGAGAAGGAAGAAATAAAAAAAAACGAAGGGCCCTATCAGTGCAGCATCATGGTGCTACCATCAACCAGCCACAGCGCAGCAATTAATATCGCTCCAATTACTGTTAAAGGGACAAGGCTGGGACAGGACGATAATGAACACATCCTCTCCTCCCCACCAGAGGAATTAAAATATACGTGCACACACACAAACACAAGTAAACATACACACATTCAATGCTGCTAGCACACACATGCACAAACACACATAAAACGTGTGCAGCTTGAAAAGGAAATAATGCGAGATAGTGTGGTAATCTTCTTGCATTGTTTAACTCATTGAAGACAACAGACAGAGAGAAATAAATAACCAAACAAACCTCGATAAGAGAGGAAATAAATAATAAAATTATGGCGATTTACTTGTTATCTCCTCTTAGCCGTGTGTGTGTGTGTGTGTGTCTGTGGTTTTTTTTGTTGTTAGGTCCTGAATAAATTTCTTCTCCGACCTGTCACATTCACATCTCATGTCAGAGGAACAGCAGGACAACACAGCAGACCCTGGATGACACTTGGAAGAGGCAACACAGCAGAACATCGCTGAGATGCTCAGACACTGAAGGGTTGGTTTGCTCCACCTCAGAGCATATTAAAGGTTCAAATGATTGCATGTTGGAGAAGTCACACTGCACTATTCTGCAGCAGTTCCACACCAACATGCAGCGCTTTTTACCTGCTTAGCTCCGAAGTGAGTGTGCAGAGGTTGGATTGATGGACAAGGGGGGAGCACATCCAACTTTAATGGCAAAAAGACTGATCATAACAATAGCCCGTCCTTAATGAGGTGTTTAGTCTTAATAATATCTAAATCATACTGAATTAACTGTTAGACACTTTAGAACTAAAATATGCATGATTGGATTTCTTAAGCTTCATTTATTATGCCTGACATATATTTATATGTTTAGCTCCACCCTCCTCCTCGCTCTCTCTCTCATTACACACAGAAATACTTCTACTGAATATATGTATAGATAATTACCAGCACCGACAGGCTTTATACACTTTAATGAGTGAATTTCACACATTAGAGAAGTGAGGCAATTCAAAATAGAACCAGTGCACTAATATAGCAAAAAGGTGGAAGAAGACAGAGTTGCACTTAATTCAGGGTGGACACAAGTCCACACATAAACAAATACATGGGCTAGAGTGGCAGGGGACTGTGTGCTGTGCACCAACGAAGGCGGAATGCAATGTGGTAAGAAACTATGGACAGTGGTGTAAAGTCATCCAAAGTCAGTCTGACTGGCCGCTGGCACAAGTTTGTTGGCGGCATGAAGGATGTTTAACATGACTTTGAATGTAAAAAGCAGTTGTCATGGACTAAAAACAATGTCCACCATGATGTTGGATTTTGTTTGTGACTTCAATGGCTATTGTCACATTTTTTGACTGAGTGAATATGGAATTGACTACAAGCCTATCCGTAAAGTCTCTTTTGGGTGTAGAATGTGAGCAGACGCACGATGCAGACAGTTTTGAATAATTACCATCAGGTTCAAAGCAAAGATCTTTTTTTTTTATTAATCTGTAACCTATTTATCTGCTATTGTAACAGTTTTCTTTCTACTCGGTTGGCACCAATTGTGAACACCTCATGATTTTTCATCACTGCCTCCTGCACAGGTGTGAAAACATTCCAGTTTTCAAAATCCTTAATTAAAATTGAAAACAAATAGTAGAACTATTTTTTCCCAGACCGAAAATCATTATTTTGTTTTGTTTTGTTTTGTTTTGTTTTGTTTTGTGTGTTCCGAATGCTATATGAATCTGTGTACAGGCTGTATGGAGCGCCTGTGAGCACACTGACCTGGACCCCTCCACTGTAACACCTCCTCCTCTTCCATCCCCTCCTCCTGCTCCTCCCTGCTGCTGTGTGTCGAACCTTGCTCTTCTCCATCCTCCTCTTCATCATCAGGGCCTCCGTGAGAGTCCTGTGTCCTCGGTTCTGCACATACAACACAAAAAGTTAGTGCATGTGTGTGTGTGCATGTGTGTGCATGTGTGTGTGTGTGTGTGTGTGTTTGTGTGCATGTGCGTGTGTGTGTGTTTGTGTGCATGTGTGTGTGTGTGTTTGTGTGCATGTACGTGTCTGTGTGTGTGTGCATGTGTGCACGCGTGTGTGTGTGTGTGTTTGTGTGCATGTGCGTGTGTGTGTGTTTGTGTGCGTGTACGTGTCTGTGTGTGTGTGCATGTGTGCACGCGTGTGTGTGTGTGTGTTTGTGTGCATGTGCGTGTGTGTGTGTTTGTGTGCGTGTACGTGTCTGTGTGTGTGTGCATGTGTGCACGCGTGTGTGTGTGTGTGTTTGTGTGCATGTGCGTGTGTGTGTGTGTGTGTGTGTGTGTGTGTGTGTGTGTGTGTGTGTGTGTGTGTGTGTGTGTGTGCAGCGGCTGTTCCTGTCTGTTGATCACAGACAGTGGTAAAATGACTGCTTGAGCTGTGTAACACAACACCTCGCCATGCAGAGATGAACCTTTTGATTCTGATTGAAACTCTGGAGAATTAAAGACTCTTCAGAAACATCTTCACTTCATGTAAATGTATATTTATGTGTGAGGTTCAGGGTTTGAAGGGACAGTTTTAAAGTTCAGTTTTTTATGTAAGGGATGTTATGTTTAAGCTCATGTCTGTGCTGTGTGCACTTTTCAGGAGCTCTATCAATTAGGCCGAACACCTTTACATATTATTTATCTGCTGAATGAAAATCAGTCATACTGTCATATGCATAGCATTTGAAAATGTACAGTCCCTACAAGTGTATGATTCATGTTTTCCTTTTGTCTAGTTTCAAAAAAGTAAATAAAAATAACCATAACATTTACTACCAAATTACAGCGCTTAAAGAACTGCAATACTTTAGATTCAGAATACTTATTTAATCAACACAAAAAAAGGTCATGGTATCAAATCAGCAGATAAGCACACTGTCCCAGCTCACTGTTTAGTTTGGTCTTTCTGTTGACTCTTTCCATCTGTCTCTCCCCAGTTATTCCATTCTCTCTTTGTCCACCATCTCCCCCTTGCTTTTTCACCGTATGTGGATGGATCTTATTGTGCTTGTTTTTTCTCTGTCTTTCTCCTCTCTATCTTTCCATCTCCTCCCCCTCCATCCCTCGGCCTGTCACCTTCAGCAGAAACTGGGGCTGTCTGTTCCTCTAATCAGCATTGATACCCTGCTATTGATCAAGCTGATTACACAGCCTCCTGCTCACTGATCAAAGAGATCAGTGTGTGGTTCTGCACGTGGCTAGACTTGTGTGTACATGAATGTCTGTGTGTGTGTGTGTGTGTGTGTGTGTTTGTCTAATGTGTTCATCCAGCATGCAGTAGCATATATGTGAACCATGAACTTTGCCTGCACAGCTGGTATCAGTCGGTTCATCAGACTGCTAGGTCCCTCCCTATTAGTGGAACTCATGATTAGTTAGATTAGATTCATGGTTCACAGCACCTCTCACTATCAGAGCTGAAGATCTCTCTCTTCTTGTTCTGTGCTCTTGCATCATCATCAGGCCAAGGGTTAGGGTGACTCAAAAGCTGACTGCATGAAAATAGCAAACATATCACTATTAATCTCACCATGACACTATCAAAATAATGTATTTTATGTATTTTCTAAAGGTAATTTATCATAACCATACTAATGTGTGTTTATGCGTTAGCCAAGACTTTTATGAAACAGATAGTACCATCATACTCAAGCATTCTGTAAAGGCCCCTGTGACTAAAACCAGGCTAGGGTTAAACCAATAATGATCCAATAATATGCCATGCTGAATTTAGTGCCAGAGCTTGTCAAGTCTGACACACGTGCTTTGGTCTCTGACTGCTCCCAAAATAATACATCACACTTATGAGACTACAATGGAAAAGCAATTGAAAGTTCATTTGTTGTATATGTGCTTAAAAATGTATTAGAGGTGATAACATGTAAAGAAAACACTAACCTAAAGTGGTTGAAGAAATTTCAAGGTTTCTTGGAGAGAAATTTTGAGAACAGCCCTCTTTATTCAAAATGATTCCACGTTCTCTCTTTATTCACTCTGCTCTTGGTCTAAATCTGTTGTCCTCCTCCTTCTAACTTTAACCCTTCTTTAAACCTGCTTTGCCATCTTATTTTGGTTCCCTCCCTCCCTCCCCATCCACCCTGACACCTGAGCTGTCTGCACAAAGCCTGTGTTTACCCTTGCATTCCCGCTTGGATAAACAGGGATGGTGTCCGATCAATACCGGCCGTAAATGTCTCACGGCCATGTGACGACCTCACACTCTGCTGTTATTAATGTAATAGTTAAAAGATTGGACCTGCATTGTCAAATAAATCAACACGCACATACACAACCACACCCACACCAACAAACATGTGCACACACCATCCATCTTTATGTCATGTCCACCTTTCAACCTCATCCAAGCGCAAACATGGCAGCATACTGTACACACACTAAAGCAAGTAGACCACACACTCACACTCACACTCACACACACGCACACACACGCACACACACCTCCCCCCTGCCTAAACAGTGCCATTATTTTCAGCTATAAATCACATTGAATGGCACATTGATTTTATCCTGCAGGGGCTGAAGCGAGGGAGAGGAGCTGGAGACACAGTTATTGCGTTTAATATTATCAATATTATCTCCCATATCATCTCAGACAGGGAGGCAGGTATCAGGAGGAGTCGACAGACACTTTTCTGCCAAAACCCCTCCTCCCTCTCCCCTCTTTCCCTTTCCCTCCCCCTCATAGCAAGACAGTCTCCATCAATCTGATAAGCTGAACTTCCCCTGTCACACCTGCAGGGCAAAGTCACCCAACAATCTCACCTCCTAACTTCTACAACTCTTTATATTTTTCATTCTCCTTTCCTTAACCCTTTTGTCTTTTGTGTCTTTTCTTTATAAATCTGCTCCCTGTTCAACATGTGTGCTTCCATTGGCTCCATGTTGGTCAGTTTGGTGACACAGATGATGACAAAACTAAGATATGGAGCAAATAAATTCTTCTACCTTTTCCTCACTGACTAGAGAAAGCAGCACGTCAGCAGTCATCTGTCAGCGTCCACACTACACACACTCAGCTGCATGCTGCTGCACACTGACAAGCATTCTGGCAAACCTCACAGCCTAATACACAATCAATGTTGTGGGAAACATAATGTGTGGTAAGACCGAAGAAACATACGTAGGAGGCTAAAATATGCCTACTTCACATATAAAGCACGAGGTATTTGTAAATCCGTTCCATCAAACCTGTGTGACACAGATGATTTGAACAGGTGCAGCTCGTTTGTCACACCTATTAGCAGCGCTCATGATGGAGCTAAAATTTGTTCTCCCTCCCCATCAGAACATTTTAGGTAGCTGCTGCTCCATCTCCTCCCTCACATGAACCAGGTGCCAAATATGGTGCCAGCACACACCTCTTTACATTATTTCCCTTTAAGTCAGAATGAAGCTGTTGAAAAATGTAAACTTAAGCGTCACCGATGTTTGATTAACAAAAAGCCATCACTTTAAGATACGGACAAAGCCAGTATGTGGTGTATTTCCAATGTCTGAAAGCTTTGCATGCTTTACATTAAGATTAAGTATCATCTGTTTAAGTAAGAAACATCCTTCCAGGGTGCCGTTTAGCTCAGTCAGTAGCTCGAGCGTCCCATGTGCGGAGGCTTGAACCTCCATGCGGCGGTCGCAAGTTCGACTCCGGCTCCGACCATTTGCTGCGTGTCACTGCCCCCTCTCTCCCTCCCCGTTTCCAACCGCTCTCAAAAGCCCCCCCCAACTACCCAGCCATGGAACATCATGCTGGATGGGGATCCAGAATTTCTAACGTCACCTCTTTATATGAAAGCTGTAACTGATGAATCCTTCGGCTCATAATATTAGAATATTACAAAAACTGTGAAAAACGTCACCTAGCACATGTGTGTCTGATGACTTAGGCCCCATTCAGACCACAACAGGCTCTGTATCAAAAACACAAGTGCTCTGGTTCATTTCAATGTCAGAGGTCAGATCAGGCTGCTGGTGGTGCTGACCACAGGGGGATCAAAAAAAGAGGCAAACAACGCGACAGAAAGTTAAAGCGAAGTAAACTTTTGGAGGAACACAACCTGACATCATGCTGTGTTGTCTGTTCGGATGATCAGCGGATCAGACTGAGCAGAGCTGAACAACTGTGCAAAGAGAGCAAGCACAGTACATTTTGAACGTGTTAAAGGGTCTACACTCCCACCCAAATATGGCCTAAGATGGCCCTAGCGGTTTCCACTCTGACCAGCCAGGGACCCTTTTTCATCTCTTTCCTTCCCTAGTTTTCTGTCATTGTTCTATTGCCTGTAGACTGTAGGCCGTCTGTGGTCTGTGGGCCCAGAAACAAGAATGTCAATCACAACTCCCAGCAATCTAATGTGTTAAAAATGAAAAGCAGAATCTTCACACATGTCAAACTGAAACAAGCACTTTTTTCCATGATACACTATTTAACAATTGCTCTGATGAAAGTTTTTGTTGACTTGACAATGAATCAGCCAGCCATTTCGGCACTAACGCAGACGTACAGTCCACAACCAGTCATAACACTGAAACCAGAAGAGATTCAGACCTCCATCATTTGTCAGTTTGTGCATCACTGACACTTTCTTTATCATCAGTGATCAGATTCTGATGAAAAATAAAGGGTCACAAAAATCATTCTGATGGTTCAAACAAGGGCATGGTGATTAGAGGTCAGACAGAGGTCAAGTACTAGCTAATCAGCCTAGAAGAGGATTTTATCAGGTTTCCTGTGTATGTAAAAGTATGATTGCCTTGCCTTGATGTGAAAAAAAGGACCTTCACTTGTTTCTGCAGATCGCTGCAACTGTAGAGTAATTCTGAGAAGAGAGAAGGGAAAAACTCACCACAACAGAGAGAGAGAGAGATGCAATGAACAGATGCTCAAGTCGTCCTAAATAAAGTTGTGTGTATGTGTGTGTGTGTGTGTGTGTGTGTGTGCCAATCCATTGTATCAGCATTAATATACACCTCCTCTTTCTATCAGGTTGAGGAGGGTGTGATGGAGGGAACAGAGTCTTGGTCCTGTTTCTGGTAGAATGTGTTTTTTCTTGATAAAATTATCAGTATGGTTATCTGCAGCATGTGTGTAAGTGAAAGAGAGAGAAAGAGAAAAAGAGGGAGAGTGTGTGTCTTTCTCTCTCTCTCTTCCAGATGGTGGATAAGAGGCCTTGCCTTTATTAGCCAGAGCTGGCCAGATAAAGACCTGGTATTGATCCCAGGTTGAAAGAGCAGGTTCGTCAAACATGGCTGATTTACAGAGAACTGATAATGGCAGCGCTGGGCAAGAGAGGAACCCCAGAAAAGGGGGGTGGGGGGGGAGTAAATCAACAGTGTGATGGAGAAGGGGATGTGGGTGTATGTGTGTGCGCTGAGGGGCAAAAGTGGGGGGTTTCAGTCTGCCAGAGTTTTCTCATCTTCTTCTTCTTATACAATCTAATACACACGTAACCCACTCCTCACCTCAAACACACACAGTCACACATACACACCGATAGCTAATCTCTAATCTCTTCTCGATTAGCACCTGACAGAATTTCCATGGGTTTATCAAACCAAGCCAACCAACAGACGCTTATCACTTCCAGACCCAAAATTTCACAAGAGCAGGAATTTTTGAGATTAAAAAAACACAGCTAGTGAAATCTTGAATAAGTCAAAAGAATATGACTGAAAACTCTGCTATCACACGGTACAAGGGGGAGGTTCGGGATAAGAGGTGCATGAGGGAGCAGATTCATTGGAGCCAAGACTGAACCCGAAGAATTTGTTTTTAAGTTGGTTTAGAGACAATAGAAATAAAAAAAATGATGAATGTGGAAAACTGCTACCTAATAATGGTTCTCCAGTCTGTTCTCGTTGTATCTGTGTAACCTCAACTGTCTCCTGACAGATACAGCTAGACATCAGTCAATGAACTACAGCCCTAAAAAGGAGATGAGTCACCATACAGTTGAGTTGCTTTTTTTAATGAGAATCAGTGTGATAATGATCCAAAAAGATGAGCTTGTCTCATAGAACAGTCAATACTTAAATCTCTAATAAAGCAACTCAGGGCTCCAAAGACAAACATAAATAAATAAATGACAGTACAACCAACACCTAAACTTCACTGACCAAAATGAAGTAGTCAGGCTTAACCTAAGTTGGTTATCTTGACTAGATGTAAAACTCGAGGTAGGAACTTTAGGTGCTAGAAAGATACACCTGCACTCAAATTAAAAGGATGAAAAAGGAAATCTCTCTTTTTTTTCAGGAAGCATGAAAACGGTGAAAACCAGAGCTGGAGATCAGACAGAAAGATCAGAAAAGTTCCAGAGAACTCTGAAGGCAACAGTGAGGTCAGATACATAAAAAATCTCATTCCACAACTGCTAGATGAGCGATAACCTCTCAATGCCCAGGCAGACCTGCAGATTAGACACATCATCACGTCACTGAAGAGGAAGGGGCTATGAAGGTAATTTCATTTTGACAAGACTAAGCAACTGAGATTCAACACAGGACAGGCTGAATTCATGCAGCTAAGAAGAAACTCTGGGGGAAACCAATGAATATGCTACCCTGGTCAAACTGCAGCTCTGACCTCAGTGAGGATCGAAACCCTCCTTGACATCATCCAAATAAGAGACTTTCCTCATCATGACGAAGAAGGAATAGCAGGGGCTTAAATGAGCAGTTGTAGGCTTGATAAGGCCTTACCCTGATTTTATACATTTCATTTTTATTGTTTTTAATAAGAAAGGCAATATGTTGATACTCCTGCATGCATTTGCAGATACATCTGTGTAAAAAAGACAATACTTGGCAAAATGATAAATAATTAAGCTAATTTTAGAAAGTCAGTTTATTTAAGTTTATTCAAAGCTTTAAGGAGAGAATTGGTTTTTTTTCCCTGCAGAAAAGCATTTTAGCTGTAGCTATCATTCAGAGTAAACCCGTTAGAGCTTCAAAGTCATGTGACAGTCTGTGAATTCGGTATATGATACTTCAAGCTCATCTTCAGGAGCAGATAGAGACCCTACATCTGCTGCTCAATTCCTTCTTTAGTTTTTTTATACTGAATCTTGCTTTTACACCTGGCTATCTTCCTCCTCTCACCTTCATTGTACACGGGGGTGTATGGTAGGGGGCTGGAGCTGTCTCCTTCTGCTGAATCATCTGGATCTGAGGCTCCACCCTCCTCTCCTGATAGGCCCAGGTTGTCCGGTGTGTTTTCCTCACCGCCGTCAAGATCACCAAGGGAACCTGCAGCAGGAAGAGGAGGGAAAATTACCCACTGAATCTGAACTTCCATGAATCAAATTCAATGTATTCGGCTTCCTGTTGTGTCACAAACACCTTTAACATCTGATGAGAATGACTTGATCCTGATGTAATTTGAAAATAGTCAAGGCAAGGGGAAAAGTATACCCTTTTGGGTGGTTGAAGACATATTAAAAGCTCCAGCATCAGAAAAACAAAGCAGAGAATAGCAGAGCAGAGTAATATTACACTTTTGTATTTGATTACAACAACTAGACCAAAAGGTCTCAACACTAAATGCACATTTGAAATATAAAAAATCAGCGCTCCATAAAAAACTGCATATAACTCTGTTTCTGACACAATAACTGAACAATTGTGTACAATTTAGGTCCGAAAAGGAGAGAGATTTGGGTCCAATTGTGCCCTCATGGGCCTTAAGACTGAAACAAAAGGTGCAGATGAGGTGAAAAGTAAAAGGAGGTGAGATTGTTAAACAAGCTACTTATGATTATATGTAAAGGGGGGAAAAAAACACTAAACACACTGGTCCATTTTTTTTTTTTTATTGCACTCATTCAAAAAATGGTTTCAAGAATTGGACACGCTGAACGGTCTAATCCAGAAGATTAATAGCAAGAAGCCAAGGGGGACCTTAAAGCCAAATTACAGTATACCTAAAATTGTAGCTAAAAGAGTGATTAGTGTAGGGCTGATCTGTATCAATTACAGTTTCATAATCCCTGCTGACCATAGTAATTATACAGTACTTTTGATCTATTTTAGCCTGTTTGAAGATTACATCCAAAAAAAATGAGTCAGTTAATATGGATTTAATGTTACTTTTTTAAATTGCTTCATTAATAATACTCCTTCTATAAGATGAATACACCAGGCTGCTTAATGGTACGTTAAGAGCTCTTAAACTTGGAATACACTGTCATATTTACTGGCTTTTTTCTGCATGTAAAGGCAGAGTTACAGTTATTAGTGTTTCAAGCTTGCAGATTGTAAAAGGCAGCTTCTATTATATTCAACTGCATCGGATGACATCTTTCAGTCTCAGTTCCCGAGAGGATACCATGATAAGAATAGTATTTTAGGGTACTGTTTCTTTTAAGAGGATTAAGGAGTGCTAGGGTGAAGCAGAAATGGTTAATATGCTGCAGACAGCCAAGCGAAAAAACAACTCGCATACACAACAACCATCTATTGGAAAGTCAAGGAGGGTGGGCACATTGTTTTTTTTAATAACTATATCAGAGTGAAATTAATACTGAGAAAAACCAGGATTTTTTTTTCATTTCCCGCCTTTCTCCCCCAATCCAGACAGGTTGTAAATTAATTTTCATTAGGTTGTGTCGAATGAACAGAGGGATTGTTTCGGAGCTAAAGCCGTGACTGGGGGCGTATATATTTACAATACTGGAACAAAAGGAGTCTATAATCTATACAAAGCACAAAACAATACCCATGAATAAAGAAGCTTGTAGAAAAAGGGAGAGGCAATTTTTCTAATTCTGTTAATTTCACTTCCAAAGCAATTAAAAGCAGGCAGAGATAATGCTGGGAAACAATCGCCGGCTGACAAAGTGTTTCTGTCTTTGTAAATGAAACATCTTTAGGCTAATTTCAACTTCCACGCCTGCATGGTTCACTCTAATTTCAGATAAAATTAACACAGCTAGATTTGGACCTTAACAAAAAAAAAAAAAAAAAGGGTAGAGGAGAATGAAAAAAAAGATCGATCCTGTACACAATATTTTTAGAATTAGGTCTATGTCGCCAGAGCTTTGCTAGATCTAATTTTCAGTATCTATAAGGACATTTTCATACAATTAATTTTTCTTTAATCATAATTGTACAAAGGGACTTCTCTGTGTAAAAGTCCAATTATATTTCCTGTTTAAAATGTAAGTTTGAATTATGATTTCTCTCCTCATTACGGCTCTGGTTTAATGAATCAATCGTTGCATCACTGCTTTCAGACATCAAATGGTGTGGAAAAGTTTCAGCTCCACTTTCTACCCTCTTTTATCCAAGGAGAAATATTCTCTTTCCACTTCTCTTCCTGTCTCGGATAGTTGGCAGAAAGGATAGTGTGGCCTGTGTGATTAGTGTGGCACATTCTACTTCATTTGCCAGTTTAAAAGTTAAAGCCTTATTAATTGTTACAGCGTGATAACCACAGGAAAATTGGACTGAACTCATTCAAGAGATGGAGAAATAATAAAGACATAGCCCACATGTGTATCTCAGTAGGAGGGACATCAATTAAGTTTGGACTTATCCAACAGCACCACTAAACTTTCTAGGTTATGAACTCAACGAGGAGGATCTCTCTCATAAAAAAGCCTAAAGCCTAAAGGATTTATTCAAATTTCCAAACTTAATGTTCCCTGTACATGACAAAAAAAGGAAAATACATGAAATACTTAACATTACTCAAGGACAGAGGCAGATTTGAATAAGTATTCTCTACAATGTAAAAAACCTTCACAAAGTAATTTCTAGACAGAATACACACAAAAAGTGTAAGCCAGCAAATCCTTTTTTTTTATGGATGGATGGTTTGCTTCAAAATCATTTAAGATGTTTTTTTGAAAACAAAGCTGTTCAAGATCAGCTGGACTGCAACTGATTTGAAACAAAAAACAATCAATATAAAAAAAGAATAATTATTAACAGAGTAATAAAAGTATAAATGTAAATTGAAAATTCCTGATTTTAAGTAGGAACCATGTAGTCAGATAATGGATTCATTCTGATCACACCTATTTATTCATTTAAATAGCCCATGATTTTTGAAACTTAAATGCTACTGACACATTTTGTCTAGTGCTCAAAAATGTTAACATAAAAACGCAGGTCTGAGAAGCATCAGACAGTTAATGTTTCGTATAATTATTTAATGTATGTCTTGAAACAAGAATGGTTTATAGAAAACTAACATATAAATTCCATGGCAATCAACTGCAGCAGAAAGAAACAGGCAATTAATGTGTTCATTAATCTCTCTCTATATAAATATGTATGTATGTGTGTACGTATGTATTTATGCGTATGTATGTGAATAATAATATATATGTCTTAATAACGCTTTAACTCAAACTTCTTTTAACTGCACTAACTTTTTTAACACGCAATTACAACACGCACGGTTTGTGCCTTGCCAGCTCCTGTAGTTTCAGGAAGTGGCACTAAAGTAACATTGCAAACGGTTACAAAGCAGAAATGGAT
>JAPZDZ010000023.1:6410432-6431423 GCA_029783805.1 Acanthurus tennentii | reverse complement strand
AGAAATTATTATTGTCCTCTCCAATTTTTCCTAGGGTATAAGAAACACAATAAATATCTTGTTAAGTTACATATAGAACAGGGTAAAAAATTTGCAATTAATTTGCGTTCATTTGAGTTAACTCAGGACACCTATGCGATTAATCGCGATTAAAAATTTTAATCGCCTGACAGCCCTAATATGCCTGTATATAAGTGTGCTGGTCCTAAAAAATAATACGGGTAAAAATACAAGTTAATGTTGTCTAAGAAAAAATTCAGTCCTCCACCAAGATGAGGCCGAGACAGATGTGGTAGAACAGGAGTACTTGAGTTTCAGGGCAGAGACTGGAGCTGTCTGTCTTGGAGGCGTGAGGAGAGGCAGAACAAAGTGCTGCAACTGATGAAGGCACCAAAGATACTGCTTTATTAACTCTCCGTCCACATCAAACCTGCAGCGAGCAGCTCGCTGATTAAACACAGAGACAACACACATCAAACCTGCATGCTCAACAAGCCTGATTAAACAGACGCAAGCCTCGCCGCTCTCACGCTAATAACCCACCGCACAAAAAATACATTAGACCTGAAAGCAAGAGAAGGAGGGGGTGGGGGGGCACACTTGTATCAGAAAATCAGACTTGTGAAGAGAAACATTAAAAGAACTTATTTAGAGAAAGAGTGAAGCGAACAGTAAGGAGTAGAGGATGTGTGAGCTCTTAAGTGAAACTAAGGTACCTGACACGGAGTCACGCACTGAAGAGGGGACACTTATTGATCAGAGTGAAGAGAATAAGCAACCACTGAAGAAATGCTTTTAATCAACTTTGCACTTTAAACATTTCCTTCAATAATGCAGGGTCTCTTATCACAGCTTTATGGCCACCGTTCCCTTCCATCAACCCTCACACCGGAGTAACCATCCACACGGTCCATGATATCGATCCGTTATATTCAGCTTCAATAAAAATCAGCTTCTTCTTCTCAGCCTTTAGGATCTGAGCTGCTAACGACTGCTCACTGATTACTCTGGGAATGACAAACTCAAGGAAAGTAATAGATTTTTTGGACAGATCTGAAATCCCTAAGACTTATTGACTGTCCCACACATCTTCACATCTAATTTGGTAGAGATAAAGTTTCCAGATTGCAGTGGGGTGTGATAGGGGACGAGTGGTGGTTGTCAGAGTTGTGAGGGTGAGGCTCAGCTGTTAAGGTCTGCAGGCTAATCACCGCCCTTCCCTTTCACCATTTTGTCATGTCTCTCCCAGAGAAACGTGCAAAGTGAAATGAAACAGAATAAAAAAAGGTAGCTTTGGATGATAAAGGGAACCTTTTCCTGCCAAATCAAATGACAATATGTACTTATTAAGCTCAAAATCTCCAAACAGGAATAATACGATTCCAGTGAAGCATCCCTCTGGCTGGACTGCTACAATGGGCGGCCCGACAGATGCTGTCTGTGACTGAGTAAGCTGAGGGGCTGTGTGATGAAGCTGAGCCATTGGTCAGGCAGCAGAGCGCTGGCCCTACCCATTGGCTGTTGCACTTTCAAAAGTGTGCAAAACCAGTGTCAGCACTTTTCTATTCATCATCAGGGGACAACATAAGTTTACATTTTATGCAATCATGTCACAGATATGATACTCTAGAAAAGTAGAAGAAGTGGAAGTGGGTTTGTCGTACAGCTGTGTGTACCACTCCACCGACTAAAGCCATGCAAACTGAGGCTTTTAAGTACTCTGTAGTTTTCATTATGGTCCGATCTGTGTGTTGAGAGTTGGAGGAAAGCACTCACAAAAAACATTGCAAAAAAACAATGAAAGTAACTTACTAATCTTGTAATAGCTACATTAATGGCCTGCTCTTTGCATCTTGCTGTGTGCAGGGCAATAATGTCCCTCCTCTTTTGACACTGCATGTAGAGTTTCACTCTCTTATATTAAAAAACTGCTCTTAGGATCAGAACCTTGAGCGCAAGGCTACAAATATTTGGAGCAAAAGCGGCGACGGCCTGACTCACATCAAGTGTGTCCCGGAGTTGGTTTGACTTTAAATATGAATAGGTAACAGCTTCCTTTCAGCTTTTTGACAATCTCATGTTGTGTTCTGATCGTTGTGTGTTGTTTGAGGAGGCAAATGTCCATGTTTCAAAAAGAAGTAAGGGAAATTATTGAAACCACTCTTTTTTAACCTTTTTTGTTTTGGGTTTTTTTTTGTATTTTTAACTTCCCCTCTCATGTAAACTGCTACTTCAGCACACGTTGACTGCAGATATTACTGGGTTCACTACAGAAAATAGGAATTCATATTGTACACATCACAGACTACCCCTGTGACAATCTGACTGCACTCAGTCAACCTGAATATCCAGCTGTATGGAGGGACATGACTCTTTTGGTTTTTTAACCTCAGTTGACCATAACATTGTTCTATTTAATTTTTTTTCAATAAAACAGAGGCACAGGCATGTCATTTTTCTGATTTATCACTGCATTTTAAGCCTGTAAAACGATCAGAAATTACTGAAAATGATGTAAGTTGTCTGAGCTAAAGATATGACTTTAAATGACTTTAAATGATTGACTGGACAACAGTTAAAACTCAAAATATTGTTTTAGTAATAGAAAATAAAAAAGCTGAAAAGTCAAGGTTTGGCTTGCTTTAAATAAAAGTCTTGAACAATCAATCAGTGAAAAAAAATGTTTACATATCTTTTTTGTGATGTTGACCTACAGTGGATTTTCTACATAAGAGTGACGACTCGCAATCAATTAATCCCCTGAGCAGCTGGTGCTGGCAGTTTTTCCTATAGATGAGCTGTGTGCACACTGAAAACATTACACTTACAGTTCATTTACATTGCTACTTCAGAGCGAGACCATGGGTCACACACGGGAATTTAAAACATACAGGTATATTACAGGACCTGGTCGAAAAAAGAAGAGCTCAGTGTCTCTTGCACTATGCACTGAACTGGGTGTATAAGGCTCAAACAGTTAGCCATTTTATTGAATTATCAAATGTGAAAGGAGGCTCGATTGAATCAAAAATATGTTAAAAAGCATAGATGGTGCAGTCGATGTGGTTCATCTCTATCTTGATGGATCTGATTCTGATTGATAATTTTTCACAAAAATGACCAAATGATTAATTCTTAACTGTCAGCAGGAAGCACTTAGTTTGAATTGATTCTGATGCCACATGATCACATTGCACATGGAAGAAAGCTAATGCCTGGAAAGGAATCCTCCACCTCTCATATCAAAACTGTGCCGCACTGGACTAATGTCTGACTAAATCCATCATTACAAATCCAACTGGCAGGTGCTTTTTCCCTTCACCTGAACTATACAACATCCTTCAGATATGGTTAATATTTTAACGTGGCAAAAGCAGCTGCACAAAAACGAAACCAGGCAATTTTTTTGCAATTGTAGCAGCAATTTCATGCCACAGCCGATTTACTTCCATGTCCGAAATAAAAATGAAAGAGGCCAGAGTGAAGGAATGCACAGAATGAAAGAGAACCACCAGGAGAATAAAGGGAAACAGGCCCATCGCTGGCACCAGCAAATCATACAGTGTGTGTGTGTATTATGGTTGACCACCCTGCAATGGCGTGAGGAGTTGCATCTGAACGCTCAGGAGACCAAACATCAAAGGCCTGAAGATGCACGAGCATGACATTACACAGTACAGCCTGCGTCTGCAGAACTGCCTCAGCTGGACATTTTGCTCATTACAAAGTGAAACATTTTGGCCTTTAGAGTCATTTCCTTCACCGCAAACTGACCGTATTCAAGGCCTTTGAAGGCCTGGAGTCAAAAATAAAATCATGGCATTTTTAATACTTACAGGCCCTGTTTTTCTCAGCTCTCTACATCTGTCAATGAAAAAACATTCTCTCAGTCTCCTTCTCCTCTCTCATCTTTCTACATTCCAACCTGCAGTCACTCCTTTATATTCTCGCTTCCTCCTCTTTCTGTCATTATCTCTCTGTTCCTCATCCCTTTTTATCCCCCCACCAACACCACCACCACCACCTCTCTTTCTTCTTCTCTGTCCCCTTTCAATATTACTCATGCTCTCTCTCTACCCCTTACACTCCATCACCCCCCCACCTCTCTCTCTCTCTCTCTCTCTCTCTCCATCCCGTTTTCTTTTTTTTTTTCTGAAAAAGCGTAGTGACTGGGAGCGTCACTCTTTGCGGATAGCTGGAAGCCGTTGGCGGTTATCGGCTCCTGCAGACTCTCTCTGCCGGTCTGATCTGTCTCCTCTTCATTAAGCAAATACGCCGACGTGGAAATGAAAACATAATAGCTATTTGATTTCCAGCGAGATATTTTGCATATTGGTTCGGAGCTGATAGCGGAATTTCATCAAGTCTTTTTTTTTCTCTCCTTCTCTCTTCCCTCCCTCTCCCGCCACCACCACCCCCACCCACCCCTCATCCACCACTACCACCTCCCTCCTTACCCTTCTCTCCATCCTCATGCTTTAAAATCTGAATTACTGAGCTGGCCGGCTTTCAGCGAGATTTCTTTACATTGCTGGGAAGAGAAAAAAGAAGGGAGAGAGAGAGAAATATAGTTCCTCAGGAAGGCTACTTAACCGATTAAATATCCCCCATTCCAATCTTTTTTCTTCCTCTCCTTTTTTGATAACAAGGAAGAAAATTTAAAGAATTCACAGTGCTTTAGGTTGACTATACTAATCAGAGATAGGAGTGAGAAAATTAACTCCTTAATGAGCAGAGCTGTCTCCCTGATAAAGGTCTTGGGGAGACAGCGGGGTGGGACACAAGCTAAACCTTGGGAGACATAAAGAAAGAGAAGGAAAGATAGACTGTGATAGGGCTGGCCAGCAGATGGAGGGATGGAGTGTAATGGAAACAGAATGAGAGAGGGACTTGACACCATGCCGGGGTAACAATTAGTTTCCTTCTTCCTCCACTGATGAGATATTTGCTTCTTGGGCATGAGGAGAGCAGGTAGATAGATAACAATGATACTACACCTAAAGTGCACCGGATAGTACCCACAGTGCTTTGCATCAGCACTGCCCATGATGGATGGTCCAGTGGCGGGGGATCCTTCATGCCCCCCGGAGAGAAAAAGTAACCCCGGAGGAGAGGATCAGCAGCCTCTTCACAGAGGGCCTATCTGATAGTCCGGCGCCTCTCAGGAGGACTATTCACCAGCCCGTCTACTGAAATAAATCTCCCTACTGCTGCTTTCCATGTTGGAACACCGTGTTGCTTCAGACCTGATAGCAGTCCTGCCGTGTTACAGCTGCAGCCTGACAAATACTGTACACACTCACACACATACAGTGGACTAGACACACACTCCTTTGTGAAAGGCTTCTGGAGGGAGAAAAGCCATTCTGATTATTTTTTAGCTTTTATCAACCTTGTTGGAATTATTATTTAAATGTTCATACAGTCCATTATGTGTGAAACAAATAAGGACGGAGTTATTGCAGCTGTTACTGTCAAAAACACAAGTATTGTTCCATCTCTTAATTTTTTTTTACCTTGAAACCCTGTCTTTTCTCTCAACCTCAGATTTTTAAAAAAGGGGGTTTCAACTAATGTTATTCAAACAGGAGAATCATTTTCCAGTGGTGCATTAATACAAACCAGGAGCGTAAAGAACTATTTACCACATGCTTAAATTCTTAAAACACTGTGTTATATTACCTTTCTAGTTCTACTTTTATTTAATAACAAAAATTTGTCTTTCGTTTTTTTTTTTAACTCTTGAAATGAGAAAGTAAAAGAAAATAGAACACTGGCTAATATTCTCCTAATCTGCTTTCACATGTTGCTGCTGAAAATACAGTTGTCAGTGCTCTAATCAGTCACTGTTTCCATCTAATATATCTTGTTCATTCTTCTGGTGTATTTCTTAAAAAAAAATTACCATCATTTTTCTGAAAATAAAATCAGTAGCTTTCCATGTGCGTCAGGCCAATACCCGATTGGCTTCTTAAGACAGGCATTCAATACACAAATACCAATCAAGGGAATCGGTTTAATGTAAATGTATCAGTCCATGTATTGCTCTATACAGTTTTTTTAAGTAAAAAAAAAGTACCTGTTTTAAGAAATCTTTGTCATTGTTTTTTCATTTGAAAACAAATAGACAGTATCCCATAAAAAGCCCCACTTTGCTTATTTTGTTTTGGTTTGGATTTTTTTTTACCTGAAATGTCAATATCAGTATCTAAAAGAAATCCTATATTTCTGAACTCCACATTATATTAGTAATTTCGGAGAAAGAAAAAGAACTTTAGGAATAATCTAAAAAAAAGTTTAAATGTTCTTGGAAGTAATTCAGTTAAGCAAAGGATTTAGTATGTGTCCGTTTAAAATTTTGAGGATTTCTTGAAGGGACTGCATCACACACAAAAAAGCATTCATTAATGGGAAATAATCATGGTACCATCAAGGAACAGAGCAACACTTAATGTGCCAAAACAGAACCACATGACTGACACTTTGTGATAAAATTTTGGAGATGCTGCATTTCAGTGGATTTCATCAACTTTGGCAAGAAAATAGCATGAGGCTCGTCGGAATATCACAAAGTAACCTCTCTCCGTCTGTTTATCCACAGCTCACTTTGTCCATAGGTCCAGGGTAACTGGGGATTGTCTCAATGCACTAGAATGAGGAAGGACATAGCATGATGAACCCTATAGATTAAATGGACACATATATTTGACTAAAAAGACAATTTGGTCAAATCATCTGGGAGCTGACTGAGATGTCTACAGAAGGTGGTTTCAAAGTTTCAAATCAAGTTTCCTCTTTTTTGTTCACCATTATGACACTGGAGCTGTTCTTACATTTCCTCCAGAATGCATAATGGGGATAAACCTTGTGATGTGTTGAAATAAGTCACTGGTATTCTGTTTCACAACCGTTTCTTCTCTGGCAGCACTTCAGACACACTCAGCCCGACAGACTGTTTCATGTTCCTCAAGGACGCCTCACTCCCACATACATCACAGAGGAACAGCAGTCTACAGTTTAGAGACGGTGAACATGAGCGTTATGTTCCTCTGGAAATCTAATGAAAAGTGAACAAGTATGCATTATGATAAGAGCATAAGGGAAAGACAGTATGTGCATTTTCCTGACTTATTTCTCAAAACAAAACAAAATTACATAATAAACACATATAGGTATGTAAACATAGACAGATATAAAAAGAAATAAATATAAACCAATAAACTTGAAAACCAACAACCTCTAAAAATTATTCTTTCTGTCTGGTAAAGAAAAAAATGAAAAATGCAGAGTGTATAACAGGTAGTATTTCAAATAACAAAAAAAAAAAGGGGGGGGGGGGTTGGAGGGGGGGATATAGAGAGCAGTTACCATGCAGCCTGAGCTGAGACCCTGGACTATTGAAGCCAGGCATGCAGACGAGAAAGCCAGCCGATAAGCCAGCTGATAAAAGATAGAAAATAGCAGCAGATTTGAACTTTCCCACCGTCCTAAGATCCACAGGGGGAGGAAGGGTTGATTCAACTACTTATTGAATCCCTTCCTATCTACCACTACCACCACCCCCCACCACCCTCCTCCAAAAACCCAACCACCAGGCAAGGCCAAAAGTGGAGCAGGGATACAAGGTTGATGGATACAAACACACACACTCACACACAGCAGGGTTCCCACTGCTGAATAATTCCACAACTCTTTTAGAAACTGCAGAAAAATCTGGTGATACACTCGTGATAAATAACCAGTGGGAACCGAGGCTCTTACAGAAGAATGGTGCACACACACACACACACACACACACAGGATTTTCAGAATACGAGTTAAAAGGACTAAAGGGTTACATGGAGAGAGGTCAAGAAGAACTTGTTACTCACACACGTACACACACACAAGGTCATAGAGAATGTGAAGTCTAACCGTCATTGCTCCATCCTTAAATCATATCAGAGACACTGTTTCTTACCATATCTCTGCTCCTCTGCGTTGATATAAAGACACTTAGCCTTGAATAAAATGGTGAGAATTTTCACTCTTTTACACAAACACCCACACACAGCCAGACAGACACACACCCACTCACACACACACACACACACACACACACACACCCGCAAGCAGATAGTTTGGTGAAATAAGGTCATTCCTGTATCGGACATGGTTGTGGCTGTGAAATTTATTGATGGGATTCATTTACAAGGTCTATACAGCAGACACTCTTCTGCACTAGTATGTTTCTCATGCACTGGTTCTTATTCAACAATACAGGTGTGACTTGTCCATTTGCAAAAATACGCAGATGACAGCACGCACTGGGTGAATATCTCAAGCAGTTACGTTCATTTTTTACATGTTGAGGATGAATTACAGTTATACAGTCAGATTTCAGCAGGCACAGCTCTAAGATGTTGCATCTGAGTCAGATTTTGTACTTTTGGGAAATCTTTGAGAAATGTAATATTTTTACAATGGGCAAATATGTTAAATTAGTTAAATTAAATTTTATTGGCTATTTAGTGTCTGTTTATTTATTAATGCCACATGTGCATGTTGTGCTTTATTTTAAAATTAATCAGTTTTATTTTTTGCCATTAACTGTCGGTCTTAAATGATCTCCTTTACCAAGCACAGCACTGCTGTCCGGTGCGATCAGCAGTTTGGAAGATTTTAACAAGCAGAATATCGTCACTCAAGCTGCGACTATGTCTAAGTCTAAATTTACTAACAAGAAGGTTGGTTTTGTAGAGTTTGTGGGAGAAACTGTTATCATGAATTTTCATTCATTTGACTTTAATTGTGATTTGTGTGTTTTTGTCTGGACGACATGTGTGCATGTTATAAGAGACCTGAATGTAATCTCTTCTCCTTGATCTTGTCCCTGAATAAAGATGGGAGGCAAATGAGAGATTAAAATGGTATGCAGCAGGAAAGAGAGACTCCCTCCACTGTTGTCCTCCCTCACTCTCCCTCCCTGTCTGAGCACCCCAGATCACTGAATCTTTGACATGAGCCAGCTCTTGTTCATGTCACTATGATCTGCTGATTCAAAAGAGAAATATTTTGTTATCAATTGAACAGTTTTGTTTCCTCTCCTGATAAGAACTTGAATTTTAACAAAATCATCAAGATTCAACCAATTTGTTCAACCCATTTATTTTCTATGAAAATGCCCACAATTATTTGTTTCTCAAAAATAACATTTCTATGAGTTCATCACATTTTTGAAGGTTTCCTACTTTGTCCCTTCCTGCTCTAGCTTCGCTCTTCCTCTTCACTTATACTTCTTCTATTTTTTCCTTCCCTCCTCTCTCCTCATCCTCCTCCTAAACAACATCTCAAGTACCACAGCCTTCACACACACACACACACACGCACTCACGCACGCACATGCACACACACACACACACAAATGTTTCTGCTGGTCCAAGAGACAAAACACACTGAGGGAGAGAGAGAAAACAATTCTAGCCAACGGAGACAAAAACACGACTGAGAATGCAACAACAACTGCTCTGGGGAACAGTTTGTGTGTATGCTGTGTGTTAGTCTGTGTGTTAGTCTGTGTGTTAGTCTGTGTGTTAGTCTGTGTGTCTGTGATGTCCACTGATAGGACTGAAGAGGCATTAATGGCATCTGCCTTAGTCAGTATCGTTAGGTCATGATGCAATTGCCTTAAAATTAACTTATTAACTGATGGATAGTGTGATTTATCATATACAGGACATCAAATTATTACAATATCTGGCAGCAGACAGTCAAATGTCCTAGATGGGTTTTCCCTGCTAATATGGCAGACACAGACAGACAGACAGACAGACCGTCTTTTTACTACTGATGGCTACTCTTTTTTTAAAAAAAACACAACTGTAAAAACAAGCAAAAGCTTTTAATTTTCTAAAATTGTGCCTTTTTTAGCAGTTGCTATATAATACATGTAACCCGCAGCCCTCAAGTGTAAAGGTAATGGGGGGAATGACATATTCACAAGCTTTAGAAACCGACGTATGTTTGTAATAACAATTAGGTTAGCTGAGTTACAGAAAGTTAGAGGACTCGATGACATAACAGAGTTTCTTAATGCTACTTTCTAAGTGCCAGTATATCTCAGATCATTTAATAAGCAGACATTCCCAGCGTTAAGACAGTTTTTAAAGTGGCTGTTCCACAGACATTTACTCCAGATCAGTAAGCAGTATATTCTCACTCAGTTTCAAACAGTGAAAGGAATGTAAACTGGCCTCGGAGCCCACGCTCTTCACCACAGGGGTTTCACTAAGGGGACCATCAATAAATTACAGATCCACTGACACAAAACCAATGTTATTTATAACATCTTTGTGCTGATGTATCAGTCTCACTCTATTAATCATTACAAGTGATGATATTTTCTATACACTACATGTAAAATCCTGTTTTTTATTAGGTTCCCACTTGTTTTGAATGAACATGTTGCACTTAATGTCGAGTGTCACCTAAGGCGGATGTATAAATAAGCACAGATTAAGCTGCATAAAATTCAATATGCCATTGTTCCACCTGACAGACTCCCAGTGTTGTGCATCTTTGTGATCTCCAGCTGCCTACTGTACATCTGCCTCACCCACTGCCAGGAGAAGGAAGCTTCTACCAGGAAACCCTTTCTGTGAAGCAAAGAGAAATACCACGAGAGAGAGAGAGAGAGGAGGGGTGGGATGAGATAAAAGGCCAGAGAAGTGATAAAGATAAAGAGACAGACAAGCAAAGCAAAAGAAAAAACAAGGGAAAAGAGAGATGGAAAGAAAAGGGGGGTAGTCTTCTGTTGGAAAGAGAACAGAAATAGAGAAGAAGGGGGGGTACGCCACTCACAACTTGGCTTTGCATCTGTTATCTCCGCCTCCTGTCACAAGGCTTAAAATAAAAATAAAAATAAAGTGAGATGGTGGCAGCAGTGTTGGTGCGATAGCCCTGTGGAGCATGGAGAGGGGATGTAAAGGAGATAGCTGGTTAAATATAACCCGCTGCATGGCTGGCAGCAGCAAAGAAAGGGGGTATTTTCAAGAGGCAGGGCATCACTGGAGCCCTCACTGCCCAGATAACATCCATGTTAAGAGTGTGTGTGTGTGTGTGTTTGTGCAAAAGACATATCCATAACTACTCCACTGATCGAACACACACGCTCAAAATTATGCAAGCCCAGATGTACACAATTACTTTTACACACTGATGGAGGAGAAAACACACACACATACACACTTACACACAAAAGAACCAGAGCCAAGAAAAGATGCGCTCGCTCACATCTATGTATCTCTCTGCCTCACCAAAGGAAGTATCAGCACCCCCCACCCCCCAAACGCAAAAAGTCACAACGGGATTTCTGATGGGAAAAATGTGCTTTCCTCAGATGATGGTCAGATAGAGAGGGAGTACAGCCAAATGTCAAAGATGATAAATGGAAGGGTGCAGAGACAAGATCACACACACAAACACAGCACAGGCAGGCAGGACACAGAGAAATACTCTCTTCCTCACTTGTACTCATAAAAGCACACATACAAATACATGCGCACACACCAGGGCTGCAACTGACACGTCCATGTTTGAAGTATCTATCAAAGCTGACGCATGTGTATAATCTGTAATCCAGACAGCTCTCTTTGAAAAACTCACATTTCCTGACAATTTTAGGTCTTTGGGTCTCTTTTGCAGTGTACAAAAGTTCATTACAGTTTGATGTCTGAGTAAGATGGCTGGTTTTCAGAATAAAAAGTCTTCGTATTTACAAATTTGTCAAATTTCTTGTTTGTGTATTAGACCTTGGGCTGCGGCAAAGGATTTTTCTCACTGTCATTTAATCTGTCTGTATACTTTTGATTAATAAAGTCAAGATTTAGACCACAACATGTGAGGCTAACCTTTAAAAATAACCATCATATTTGATTCTCAGCCTAAGGCGGCATTTTTAGATGTCTCAGGTTCCTCTGACCAACTGCATTTATAGTACTTTTCAAGCACTAACTGTAGCTGTAACATAACAGAGTGGCACAGAAAAGAGTCCTAACCCTAACCCTGTAAATAAGTTGCCATTGTTGAACTTTCAGTTCCCTCATCTTAAAGTCAGTGGGTTTTTCAATAGTTTCTGTAGTTAGAATTCTGAATTCTAACTTAATAGTGAGGGAGTAAACTAAGTGGTGAGTTGATGAGGTTGAAGTCATGCCGCCGTGGTGTCCATTTATAGCCTAAAGTTTTAATTGCTGGCAATTAAATTTATGCCACGAGAATCATAATGGTGTTTATTTGTATGGATTATCTTGGTGACTAAACCTGTTGTTTTCACAGCAGTTTTTACTTTCTGCATTAAACAAAAAGTCAATGGGAAAATACCACCGGCCTTTTGTCCTGGAAAAAACATGGAGAGGTCCAGGTCCCGCTAGGAGCCAACAACTATTCACAAGTAAAATAGTTTTTGCTTTAAAGTTATGGACCAAAAGTCCGTGGCAGACACAGCAGGATAAAGTCTGTTATACACAAATGTTCTATTAGAGTTTGATTTATACATAAAAATGTAACTTTTTCAGAATTTGCATAAGTCATGATGTAAAATACAGGCCAGAGATCTCCCGTTCTAGTCCGCCTGTTTTCTGACATTTCACATCAAAACATCAACAACAGAATCTAAGAGGGCTGAATCGAGGATAACTGGACTTGGTGGTAGGTACTCGAAAGCTTCTTCTGCAGAGGTAAAAAACCCTGGACTCCTACCAGAAAAAACTAAAGAAGCCCCACTGATGGGTCACCAAACATTTCCAGGTATTTGCAACTGTTCACAGTTGCAATTTTCAACCCTCCTTGGACAACCGTGGCCTGGTAGTCTGGGAATCTTTATAGACAATTTAAACCATATTTTGAGTTCATGGTGCACAGTTATGGCACATTTGTTTCAGAATTCCATCACATTAATTGGTGTTTTCATCAGAGTGGTACATTAGTGCCAATAGCTCTCGAACTCATTTAATGACAAAATAACAGTTTCTCTTGTCTGTTTTTTTCTAAGTCAATGTTCACTGATAGGACTGAAGTGGCATTAAGTTGTGCTAAGTTATTCCCTCTAACAAACCAGATTTTAACAAAAAGTGAATTAATGTCCAAGGAGCCAACAAACACTGCAAAGCACAAGTATTTGCTTTAGTAAAAAACTAAGGTTTGTGGTCCTTTTTTCTACATCGAATCCTCCACTCTTTCCAGCTGTCAACAGTGTACAAGAGTGACATTATAAATGGCTTTTGCATGCTTTATGGTTTGTGTGAGTAACTTTACCACCTGCCATGTAAACAATCTTTGGACCAGAGCAATCTCTCATGGGAGAGGTTTATTTGCTAAAATTATGATGACAGGCTACTAAAAATAGACTCTTACTGGTAAAGCAGGTGTTTATTAGAACTCCACGGTGGTTTAATTTGAAGACAGAAAGCTAAACAATACACTGTACAAAATCAATGGTTTCCTTTTTTTTATGACCATCAAATGCAAACCACCACCTTTGTGACACTGAAATCACATGTTGTCCAAAGCATCATAGATTCCATGATAAGACATTTCTGCTGTATTTTTCATGCTTAAGAAGTCAACTTTTAATCACCTTTTTTCATGTTAAACAACAGTTAGCCATGAATCCCCTTTAAATACTCTGAAATTGAATGCTTTAATGTTAACAGCATAATCAGAATTTACAACTAATTAATTTTTCATCATTGAAATGATTAATTAATCTACAATTGCATGACCTTTGAGACCCTTTATTTTCCTTTTAACCTTGCAATGACAGTAGTTACAAGCAGGAATCATTTAACATCGTAAGACTTCTTCCTCAGGTGAGTCAGTTGACGAAAAGTAACTATATTCATGCAGAACAGGTGTATTGATTATTTTAAGGAGATGCATGTTTTCTTTCAGTGTGTTTAAGTTTACATTTTTAACAACACTGCTAATTGTGTTGGTTTTGTCACAGCACCACTGAACGCACGATAAGGGATGCTTTTTATTTTTCTTGCCCTGCCAAATAGGAGTCAGAGTTTTAGATAATCTACACAATAGCTATGAAGAATCTGTTTGGGCTTCAGTATCTTGCTCAAAGGCACTTCTGCCAGCCGGTGAGTTTCAACGTTAGTCATCCAGTGCCAGGATGACTCTCTGTCTAGTGGATTAGCTTGTGAACTCAGTATCTGCCAATAGGTGACACCAGTGATAGCATCATGTCTTGTCTTTCTTAGCCTGGGTTGGCCTTTCCCTGTCTGGTCTTATGTCTTCTTGGGCTTTCGACTCGTGCATCCTTGCCTAACCACAGTGTGTGTATGAGTGTATGTGTGTGTGTTTGGTGTATGTGTGTGTTTGTGTGGATGACTTAAAAGATTATTTTAATATCAGGCTGGTGTGGATTGCTGATAGTGTTTTAAGGCAGGGCCCGGTGGACCGAGTGCTGGTAGTACCTATCTGTAATTAGTAACCATTCCCTATCACTGATAAGATAAACTACGTCTGACCTTTTCGATTTGGTCACCATAGCAACCCGACACCCCCACCCCGGCACCACCGCCCTCCCCTTCGTATTATTTTAGTGATTAAACAGCAAATAGCACGGAAGATGTGAGGGGCTGATAGGAGCATGATTAATAATGGTCCTCCACATGGTCCTCTAAGGTGTGTGCATATGTGCGTGTGTGTGTGCTGAGGAGGAGGGGCCCATCAGTGTCAAACAGTCAGTGTGAAAAGGCTTTTTGTGGTGAATAATGGAAATTTAAGATGAGCTGAAAGTGAAATAAAAGCAGCGGGATGAGAGCAATAGATGTCTCCCTTTTCCGAGAGCAGCTCTCTGAGGATAGGGAATATTAACATTACCCTCTCCCACACCCACTCAGCTTTTGCCCACTATAGCCCTTACATTCTGAGGGGCATCGCCGTTGAAGTGCTATCTGTTGATGAATAATGAATGCTGTATTCCAGGGTTACCTCCTCCTCACTTTAAAACACCACACTGTGGTTTTAGAGTGGTGGGCAGAGGGGCTAAGCTGTCGAACAGAGAAACTTGAAATAAGAAACTGTGTGTAGTTTGTGATCAATGTTCATGACAAACTTTCCACCTACTGGAAAACTACAAAGTTAATTTGAAGATGGAGGGGGAAAAAAACGGTTAAACTTCCTGATAAATAACATCTTATGCAAGTATCTAAAATGCAATCATTCCTGGGTCTGGCAAGAAGGTAGGAGACATCCAAAATATGGAAAATGGTGTTCAGTCATGTAAAGAACATGTGAAACTGAGCTGCAAAACCTACTATAAATACCAAATGCTGGAGCACTGAATTCAGTTCTCATAAACAGACTGCTAGTATTAGTTTAAGAACTTAAAAAAAAGAATAATAACAATGTTTAACAGGATACATGTGCTCCAGCTGATTTAATTATTTGTCAATGAGTTTGGTGATATTTACCTTATTTTATTATTTTAATAAAAGCTGCATAACATGGCCAGTCTATAAAGTTGCAGCAGTGACTGTGAAATGAAAGTGCAACTTAACACTTTCATTTTTCCCATTGGTGGGGTTTGTGAATGTAAAATTTGTCAGGTTTGAATAAAACCAGGATTACCACTTTGTGGTTGTATGCCTCCAACCGTTTAAGTTTCAGTTTACATGCATGGTGGACTTTTGGACTTAAAATGACACTGTCTGATCACTTACCCCGTCACATTTAGCCTATGACTTCTTATGTTTTGGCAAAAAGTGTGTTTTGTGAGTTTACAGTATCCAGAACAGCTCGTATCATAGCTTTTCTATTTTTTTTCATTTTTACGTATTTTTGTGCCTTTGTTAATCACTTTGAATTGTCTTGTGTCTCAGTGTTGCTCTATAAATAACCCTGCCTTGTCTTGCCTTGCCATATAATTTGTTCAAGAGCAAGGTAATGACGGCTGACCAGTACTTCCTCAGTCCTACACAAGTGGCGAAAACCAGCATGAAATAGTTTTTAACAGAAGAGAGGCAATTTTTTAATAAATCTAATGAAAAAGATCCATTCATATGTAAAACCAACCTGCAGCAATCACACTGCCTGTGCCCAGAGTGATCACTGACAATGTGAAAACATGATGTCTGTTTAAGTCCCCCACTTAACATGCATATTATTAAAGACTGATAGAGATACAAACATTTCCACAAAAGAGTTGTATCTTTTGCAAGAGGAGACAGCCAGCATGTTATCTGATCACATGCAGGTGGAGCATATCGATGCATAATGTTCATGTAGGCTACAACAGTTTCATACACTGTAACACCAAGCAGAAATAAGACATGGATCAATTTAAATAGTTAAAATCATTTATGAATAATATGATTGACTGGTAGAGGCGGCCATAAATGTCTATGCTCTTGTGAGTCTTTAAACTTGAGGAAATTATGAGGTGAGTTGAGTGGAGGGTGAATGACATCTGTGTAAATGTGGATTCAAAAGAGATGATTCAGGCATTACTATTACTTATTAAGGTAAGTCATATTTGACCATCAAAACTATCATTTCGGCAATCCCAACAATGGCACTATTTTTCATAGGAGTCTATGCTATCACAAAAAACATTTGCTGTTCTCAGGAAACTGAGAGACCAATTTCAATCGGTAAAATGTATCTTTACAGAATGAAACTGGTCAGTCCAGCATGCCTATGTAATGACAGGTCGCAGTTATGACATGCTTTATATGTTGTGGAAGACTTATCACCTCAGTCCCAAATGGAGCTCTAGATCCTTAAACAAACCTTGAGGGGTCTGGAATTATTAGGCACCAAGGATACTTTGTTTTGGTAAAAGACACAGAACGTAAAACAAACTCCAGACTTTAAAGCCCGATACAGGCCCCATACTGTGATCTTATTTTATGAATTATTAGACATTAGACACATCCAGCCTGATCACTGTTTGTGCAAAAGGTACATGAATTTACTAAGTGACAATATCAGACTTCAAAACTCCACATCTCTTAAATTTAAACATCAAGTTCAATAACCCGGTTAATTATCCCCTTTTTGAACAGTGGTAGCCCCTAAGCAGTAAGACTCCACTAAGCAAGGCCTTCCCCGCTCACAGGGAGACTGCTCTGTATCTCCCCCATTTGCATGCCAGGGAAATGGCGCGTAGGTATGCAAAGCAGGACCAGTTGACTGAAAGGTCAGTGCAGGTTTGCTAAGTACAGGCAGCCAAAAAAAGCTACACAGAATCTGACATACTGTTATCAGTCAGATCACTGATGCGGGGGTAGCACCTTCTCTTTACTAAAAAAGGGAAATCTCCCTTTAACCTTCAGTGGTGGATTGGAGCTCTACAGGATGTTCTAATGTAGGACAACACCAAACTAATTATAGATATCACCAGTATCTAAGAAGGGAAAATGATAGAGATGCTTTGAAGATATTTTAAAGACAATGCAATTAAAATAATAGAGAAAATCAAATCCAAATTCTTTCCCACATATTAAGGACGGCACCTAGAGATTTTACCCTAAAAGTGGCTCATATAGAATATTTGCACAGTCTTGCAGAGTTTTTTCAGCATTATATCTACAAAAAACCAGGTTAGCATACGGCCTAAATGATGTTAAATATTTTGTGTGAAGAGATCACAATGATTTTATGCATTCAGAACAACTTATTCACTGTGGTTAGCAGTTTTAAAAACCCAGTTAAGAAAGCTGCGGCTGAAATGAAATCCAAACCACAAAAAACACAGGCAAAAAAAACCAAATCTGCATAGAGAGATACCTATTGATTTTTATTTGTCTGCTTTTTTTGTATTTATTTTTTCATTATTTGTCATTGTTATTATTATGGTTTGTTTTTCATTTTGTAAATTTGGAAAATTGATCCTTTTTCTTCTCTACAAAGATCTTTTTTTTGTTTGTCTGATTACTGTGTACTGTTTTAAATATCTTTACCATGTGTTGTATCCCTGTGGATGACCAAAAGGGTGCAGTTATCAGTCTAATATGATTTCTCACACAGGCTTAAGTCTCACACTGAGTATCTCCAGACATTGCAGTCATTGGAGTTGGGGTCCAAGGAATGTGCCTAGGAAGGCAGATTTAGTCCGATGAGTGTCAGCCATCCAGAGATATTTTAGAGATAATAAGAGTTCTGGGATATCTCTGCAAAATTCCTGCCCCTTACAGTGGAGCAGATAATGGATGCCATACACTGCTGAGTGATGTGGACGGAGGTAGGATCAGACTCACACAACAACATACAGTACACACACACACACCCACACACACCCACCCACACACACACACAGTTCACGTATAGTGCTGCTGGTATAAGCAGTTCCCAGCAGCACCTTAAAGAAAATGTGGCTGTGGTGTATACTGTATGCACACACACACGCACACAGACACACACAGGCTCAGTATGTCCGCATGATTGCTTGAGTAAGCGAATTAGCCTCAGCAATGGCTGAGGAGGCAATAAGTTGGCAGAAAAGAGGGATAATCTTTTATCTTTCACCCTCCCAAATGATTTCTTAAAGTCTGTATCACTTCCCTGACAGTTGATGTTCCACTTTTTCCTCTTTCATTATTTATTTATCTATTTTTGCTTTGTGTAAATTCAGCTAAAATACTTCTAAAGCGCTTAATGGCCCCATCGCTGCCTCAGATCTGCTGCCACATGCTGCCTTTTCTCCGCTTTCCCTATTTTTTTTTGAGATATTCTCCGGCCCGGCCCCCGAAGAGCCACCGCTTTATCAAAATGTCTTGACGAGAATGACACGGCCAATTATTGACAAATTATTCCTTCATAGAATGACACTTAGACAAGGAGAGGAGTGGGGGTAGACTATTGGCTTGATGAGTGGAACCCAACCCAACGCCCCCCTAACAGGCCTGAGGAGACAGGAATCTATCTATCAGATTCTATTAAGAGCTCGGCACTTTGGCGAACAAAGCTGCCTGTGCCTCGCCACGCATTAACTGCTATTTTACGCTCATGAACTTTGTCACAATCACAATGGTTCCCCTCATTCTCCCTTTTTCACATTTTTAGTCTCCTTTTGTGCCCTTAAGAACTAAGAATCACATTGCTTTCTCTTGGCATGTCAGCGTGTGTGCAAGTCAAAGACTGGATATGGAAAACGATGATGCAACATGGTCAGAAAAACAACATTTTTTTTTTTTTAATGGAAGATGAATAAAGCTCCAAGCATTTTTTTTTCTATCAACTTTCCACCTCTCATTCATTCATACTGTGAGCTTTCCTGCACAACCCCAGTTTTATACTTTGTCAAAAACAGCCCGTGTTGTGTCACTTCTTCAAGCAATCTGGTGATATTCTATATTTTTATTGTAAAAACATCCAGTTGAAGAGTAAAACAACTGAATTTATCTAACAAGTATGGGTCATTTATCAGTGACTAAAAATATCTTCTTCCTCTGTGACATTGTTCTCCATTGTTATGAAAAACTATTAACTGAATATATACTAAACACATCACTGAGTCACACTGCTGCACTGGCGGACATTTTCCTCCAATATTATGAACACATGGACATTCTGACTCAATACAACACACACTGTCCTAACTCAGCTATTCACTACTTCTTCCTGTTTATGCAATGTTTACTATAAACTACAGCATCCAACTATTTCAGGAAATTATTCAGCTTTTCTCCAAAAATTAAAGTGTATATTTGCGAGTCATTTTCACTGATAAACAACTTCAGTAGTAAAATATGGGGGCTGAGAGCCAAAACCAGGGTAGAGCAGTTAGAATTTAAGAAAACACAAGCTGATACAGTGGTGGCTTTGTCATGGCCTAAAATGCTGCTTTAAAAATACACTGAATTTTCAATGAAACTTGCTAAGAATCAATTAAAATATTGCCTGACTTATCATTTAAGCATTAAGCCTGATGATATGACTCATGTCCATAGCATGGTTGACACAGTTGGATGAGAGCTTTTTCAAACTTGTCAAACTTTTTGACATGATACTCTAGAAATTCTGCTGGTCTGCCTCACAGGTTGAGTAGAAGGAGGGCTGAAAACATGGATTATGAGATTTCCACGGATGAAGAATGCTCAGTGTGTACAGGCGTTCTTGTTGAATTCTTACAGAACATTTAAAGAAGAAGAAAGTTTGGAAGAAAACATCTGCATCTTAGTATAGGTTGTGTTATGCTGACAGCTTTTGGCTTTTTAGTTTTTGCTTATGGATGGTGTGACGATCATTAAGCAGATAGACTGCAGCACACTCTCGTTCTCAGCTGTTTTACCTCAAGCATACCTCAGACATTCGGAGGAAAGTTAACTCTGCCTGCTACCATCCAGCTCTGATCCCACAAGCAAGCAGCACTTGCTTTTTAGGCTACACCATAACAGCAGAGTCAGCACTACGACAGGACTGCAGTTGTCCATGACTGACTGAGTGACAAAATGAAGAAGTGACCATATTGGTGCATGCAGCCATGTGCTGGAGTTGCTCATTGCTCTTGCAGAATAAATAGATAAATAAATAAATAAATAGTTCACCCTGTAGCATTAGGTGATGTCCTTTGGTGATGTCAGTAGTGAGTTTACTGTGATTTCAGATTTTATTCATCAATATCAATGTCGTACACTGATTGTTCTCAACTTACCTAGTGGAAGGTTTTGAGTTTACAGAAACACTTACGCCGCTCAGGGTTTAGCTGCTTTTGCTCATAACACAGTGTTCATTGTAAGTGAGTAGCTGTCAATTTGAATGGGAATCTTGATATCCAGTGAGAAAACATGGTGAGTTTGTTTATTTGCTACAACACATTTAGTTTCAAACGAAGAAATCCACAGCTTTGATTGTGGACACAACAGCCATTATCATCATGGTGTGCCAAACTGGCCGTGTGATATGTGATATAGGCAAGGGGCAAAGCAGAAATAAACATATTTACAGCCTGGTTCAAAAAACGTTTTTTTGTCTACAGCTTCTCTACTATCTCATGAAAAC
>JAPZDZ010000023.1:6395656-6410332 GCA_029783805.1 Acanthurus tennentii | reverse complement strand
CTGTCCGTCCTTCGAGCCCCGCCTCTTTTCCCATATTTGGTTTTTCGTCGTTTAGGCGGGCTCTTGGCGGAGTCAAGAGTCAAGTCAGTGGATAGAGGGGGCATAATGAACACACTGCAGGGCATCAACGGCACTGACTGTTTGACTGTGGTATAATCCCCGCCCTGCTGCACACACACTCACTCATGCTGTTGAACTGTGCTGTTACACACACACAATTCAGAAACCCAAGCCGCTGTTTTAAAGTTTCCCTTGAACTCCCTTCCTGCTAATAATTCTTTATGTTTTTGTGTTCACCAGAATTTTTCACTTGTATTGCACTTGATACCATGTAGCTTATCTTTTTAAATAAGACACTGAAATGTTATGACATGTGTCAGGGCATAAAAAACAATTATCTGTTGATCATCATAACACATTGTGACACATTTGTTTAAAAAATGGCAAAAAAAATTGTAAATCAATTATCGTATTGTGACATCAAAATTAAAGGTCTAATCAAATTATGGATTTGGAGAATCATGACACCTCATTACAGCCTTGAACCTCGAACAAAAATACTTTGAACTTTCCCTATTGTATGTAATGCTTATGCTCTTTACCTCCTATAAACTGCACGAATAATTCATAAACTCTACAACTCTCCATGAAAGAGCGCGATTTTTTGCTTCATAAGTTTAATAATCTGGTTTCAAAGCAAACATCCTGAGATGTTGCATGATGAACAGTGTTTTCTCACAACTGCTTGTCTGACAGTTTCTGACTCAAACTTACCTAAACATGTCATGTGATTTTCTACTTCAGTACACTTCAAGAAGAAATATTACTGGGACCACTGAAAGGAGACTCTAATAAACATTTACTCAGATTTAGAAACTACCATTGGCTAGTGTCACACTTTGACCACAGTTGAGCACATTATCTATACATGATTCAGAGACACTTGGCGTGGACAGTCTTGTTTAAATGCACCATCATTATTTGAACTGGCCCACTAATTATCAGTCAACTAACTACCTAATGCTTTATCAGTCATTCGTACTGTTGCTTCTGTGAACCACCTCTCTTATCACCAGATCATAATCAAGGGGACTTTGAGGCCTGACGCTCTGATGGCTGTGAGATAGAAGTTATCGTTGTGTTCACTGGGATGGATGGACCGCAGAGTTGGCGGCAACTGAGAACTTTGATACCAGTGCCACACAGCTAGGCTGCCGTGGAGGTAACTCTCAGGCATAAGACAAGAGGGCGGGGTTGAGGGCAAGAATCTAGTAACAAAAAAAAGTAGCACACTCCTTTTTTATGTTAATGCACTGTTTTGGGGACATTTAGCAGTTTTCCACATTTTGCTTACACGTTAAAGTCACTGCGGTGTCAACTACAAGTATGAATGTATCCAATAATTATTCAATGAATTCTTTGATATCTAAAATCTCGAAAAAAGCAAAAAGTGTCCCTTTAAATTTTCTGAATTGACTGCTTTTCATGCACCTTCATTGAAAAACAAAAAGTCAGTCAATCAACTAATTTGATATAATGCTTTTAAAAAGCAGGAATTGAGAAATGTTAAACAGTCTCCTTCCATTATAAATTGATCATAACATTTTGAGGATTCTTTTTTTCTACATCAGTTATTTACCTTATTACCTAATAACTAATTATTTCAACTCTAGCTACAATGCAGGTTATGTGGCCAAGCTCTCATCCAAACAGGAGTTAAATATTTAATATTAAAATATTTTATTTTTATGAAATGGTGTCATCCAGCATTATGTAACTTATAATCTGTTTAAGTATATTTTATCTTATTTTTGTACATATTAGCATATGTATGTAGTTTAATTAAGTTTTGGAATGATAAGAGACACAAAACATAAGAACATAACATAAAAGGTGGAAAAAAAGGACTCAGTGTCAGAGTTGCAAAAGACTTAAACATCATATGTGACACTGAAACTCAGCTATTCAAATGTGAGAACAGGGCATATGATGAGCCCCAGTCAGGAGCAGCAGGGAATCCCAAATAAAAAATGGACTTGCTGTGTGTGTTTAAAAAACAAGAAGGCACAACAGGGTTTGACCCCTCGACCCACTACCGATGCCAAGAAGACCTTTTTGCCTTTCTGTCTCCTTTTCCAATCACCCCCTCCACCCTCCTCTTCTTCCCTCTCTCCTTTTTCCACCTCCACACACCCTCCCTATCGCTCTGCTTTGCCAAGTCCACATCGTCGGTAACGAGGGTGTAGTTTCTTAACATTCATCATAGCTGAACTCTGAAACTTTATCAGCTCCAGAGAGCGGCGCCACAGCCCCGGCCCTGGCTTTCTCAGCTCCAAGATAGGGCCGATAACACGCTGATAGATTACAGCAGATTGTTTTACTTCAGGGGACACTGCTGCTGCTGCTAATACTAATACACAGACAAGAGGGCTCGCTGGTGATAGAAGGAGATGGAGGGGTTGAAAGGAGAGGGGCAAAAAGGCACAAAGAGGTAAGGGCAAGGAGACCATGATGAGCTGAAGGAAATTACAGCCAATATCACAGTATGTGCCTTTTCCTGTATTCATTAGTTGAAACACAGACTTGCAAATTTGGAAGCATATTAATATTATCTGAGCACACAAGTTACTAATTAATAGAATGGACTATAGACCAAATGATTACTCATTTGAAAAGCAATTTAAATTGATGAACTTTTGATTTCTATAACAATTGTACAACTGTTTAGTTTATGTGTGCGTATACACACATACGGGGTAACCTGAGCTGGCTGGGGGGGGGGGGCAGAGTGTAGTTAGCCAGGTGACCTCCACTTAAAAGCAGGTTCAAGTGTGCAACACAAGGACCACTTTCTCTCTTTTCCTTTCTCTCTGTTTCAGCCACCCTTAGTATTCTCTTAGTCTTTCTCTACCCACATTTAGTTTACTGCTTAATAAATTCACATTTTATTTAAGAGATCCTAATCTCAGATTAAATAACCTAATAAAATCTTACCTTAGAAAATAAGAAACCTAACCCAATAAAATATCTTTCCTAAGACATTAAAATAATCATTTATCATTCTTTATTTCATTTCATTTATGACTGTTCCAGCCTATTTCATCAGTTTTGGGTGTAAAGGCAAGCCTTCGTGGTCTAAACTTTTGCTAAATATCAAGTACTGCCCATGCAAATAAGCTGTGAATTTTGGGATTTGAAGCCTTAGCAGGTAAACTTGCGATAAAGCAATAGGCATCAGTTTAAAACGTGGACACATTTGCCACTAACTTTGAGTCAAAGTAAGGATTAATATTAACGTCCTCGTTATACGTCAATCACATATATGAGTCTAAAACTGATTTCCTTGTAACTTAGCACAAATAGCAGAAACAGGGGAATACCGTTTAATAATCTCTCTCAGTTAGTAGAGGAAAAGTTATGTTTTGTAACAACCCCCAAGCAGTCATTTACACACTTGACGGTTTATGTCAAAGTTTAAAATGTAAGAAACTAGATATTGTGGCGAGCAGTTTGTGATGAAGTCTTGAAAAAAACAATAGAAAACCTATAAAAGCCTCCACATTTACCACATGTTCTTAACCGCAGGTGTTTTATCTGTCAACACACTCCAAGAAAAAAGAATTCTTAGGTTTTTCATACTTTTAATCTTTTATTAGGGTAACTGGTGAGCACAGCCTCATGAATATGAAAATGACAAACATAAGTTGCCTGTTAACGGCATTTTATACAGTCTGTCTTGCATACAGCTAGTGTTTATGTTAACCTTCAGGTTGTAATTAGGAGTCTAGAGGTAGAAGCAGAATATCTCACAACTACATCAAGAGAAGTAAGAACTACAGTTAGGTCCAAAAGTATTTGGACAGTGACACATTCAGTGTAATTTTGCCTTTCTACACCACCACATGGATCGGACATGAAGCAGTAAGAATGTGGTTAAAGCATAAACTTCTTTAACTTAAAAGTTGCATTAACCATTTCGAGGAAACACCTATTTTAATGAATAGCTCCTCCTGTCTCAGAGGCTTAGAAGTGACTGAACAATCGATTGCTTGGAGAGCAGTTTTATGGTCTTGAGTGGACTGTTCTCTTGTTGTTCCCAATCATTAGGCAGACGAAAAGGTCTGGAGTTGATCCCAGATGTCGAATTTGTGTTTGGTCCTTGGAACTCCCAGCATAAGGGCCAAGTAGGTGTCAGTGCAAGCGCAGGAGGCACTGACTGAAAGAACAACATGAATCTATCTGACAGATAACAGAAACTTAGGAGTAGTCGATTTAACGGTACATTGTCACAAGGTGGGAATGCACAGCAAGCTCCTCTATAACAGGCCTGGAGAACCACATAAAACATCTAAGATGGTCGATCACTGAATCCTCTCTCTGCGAAGAAAAACCCCATCATAACATCTACTCAGTTCTAGAATACTCTGGAGGAGGAAGGCATGTCATCATCAAAGTCTACAATCAAGAGACGCCTTCTTTAATCTACATACAGAGGGGTTTTGACGAGATGCAAACTACTGGTAACACTAAAGAATAGGAAGGCCAGATTAGGCTTTACCAGAAAACATCTGAAAAGGCTTTCCCATATCTGGAACAAGATTCTTTGGACAGATAAAACCAAGATTAACTTGAACCAGAATGATGGAGGAAACTCAGCATTTGGTGATGTTCATGGGTGCCAGGCTAATGACTACACAGAATTCTCCTGCAAACTTAAAATAAATAAATAAATAAATAACATTAGTTGGTCCAATCACCTTTGAGCCTCTGAATATGGAGGACTACGTATATCAACAGTTCTAACTCCTACAGGATTAATCTGATATTTTTGCTGAACAAGTCTACACGTAAACCACATCTTTACTACTTAATTTCAAATCCAGTTGAGTGGAGTAAAGAAGCAAAAGTGCACAAACTGTGTAACAGTCCAAATATCAAATACTGGACCTACTAACTGAACATACTAGCCACTAAGCACTTCTTTACCGACTCTTCTGTAGTTTTTCTGATTGCAAAGCCACCATCTTAAACCATAGTCCTCAACAGGCTGTATCATTCTGTGATTATATCATAGCTAAGAGAAACTGTTTGGATAAACATGAATTAAGTTCAAGGTTTTTTCGCTAGATGTAATCATACAAGGTATGAGGACTTGTTGTCACTACAGCCACTGGGATGAAACACAGTGGCGCTGTGGTTTAGCCCTGTCTGTGCTGCTGGACGACAGGCGAGACACTAACAGCTGTGCAAGATGAACTTCTTCTCCAAAACACATAAACGCCAAAAAGGGGAGGGTTCCATTCATGTTCAGCCTCTTTCTTTATCTTGCTTTAGAGTAGTGGCATAGATGGATGCTGCACCTGTGCTCGCTGATGATGTTTTATTCTTGCACATCACCGTTGCTGCTTACATGGTGGACCGCAATTCAGTTTGCATTTTCATTGTACAGTCTGCACACAAAGAATTTCATGTCGTACCAGAGTTTGCTAGATTCATGTCAGTGTAGCTTGCTGTGATTTTATAAGACTGTTAAAATTGCACAGCATGCAGCCGGCCTAAACATTTCCGTTTTTTAAGCAGTTATTATTAGGGGTGTGGTGGAGAAAAGAATTCACGTATGAGTCTCAACTTTTTATTCCTACAGATTAGAATCTATTCAGAAAAGTCACTTTTCTAAATGTTTTGCTGTGAGGGCAGTGCGACACTTGGACAGTCTCCAGTCATCTTGTAAATGTCAACTTTTTTATCTTTAAAAAGACAGTTGTTTCATGCCTTTCACAAGACAAACACAAAGTATATTGTGAGCTTTGTGCGTATTTACTTAGAGACTAATGGTACCAGAGATGAACAGCCATCAGCTGTAACACACAAGACAAGATAACCAACACAGACTGCAGAATTAAGAAACTTAAAACAACTCTGAGGGGAAGAAAACAATTCTGTGTTCGGACTGTTATTCATCAAAAACGCAGCTTTCCTAGGAGCTGCAAAAGAGAGAGTAGAGAAGCTACTCTCTATTCATTAAGAACACGTTCTGTCCCATTTATTTACATATAAGCAAGAGACGGTAAGATGCTTGATGTTAAAAGATTAAATAATAACTGTTAGATGCAGATCATTTATCTTAACTGCTACTTATATTTCATGTTGCATTTCAGTATACGAGGGACCCTAGAGATCGGTTTGACACACAGTATGATGGAGCAGGAGACCAATTGTGCCCCAGTGTCAATTCATCAACAGGGAATCGATTTTAAGAGTCCTGAATCAAAGAATCAAAGTTGAATGAAATCTACCATTCGTATAGATTAATACCCCTAGTTGAACAGTTGCACTGAAATATACCTGTGTTGCCTAGATATGACAAAGGCATAACAGAGCTATTCACATGTAGAGCAATACAGAATTGTGTGAGGAAATGTTTCTTTATCACTGTTATTTACAGATGTTACACCCATGAAAAAAATCAACCAGATTGATTCATTTAAGCAATTCATGTCGTAAACATTAATGTTCAGTTATGGTTGTATAAATGCAGCACAAGACAGCAAAAAAGTACAAAACTGAAATGTCATTGTTCATTTAGGTTTAGATTTCTACCTTCCTGACTGTGTTAATGCTAGAGCTATAAGAAGTTCATTCATAATAAATTTGTCAATAACTAGATATCAATTTGTTAAACATTTAATTGTTGAAATAGTAACTACAGTAAAAAAGATTTTTTTAATCAGTAAACTTATATATATCACCTGTCTACTATATATTAAAAGGGCAATTCTAGTGTTTTGTCAAAGGTTAATTATATGTTTAAAAAAACGGAGGCTCAAAGCATAACTTAAAGAATGAAACAAGCAGAAGGCCATTCTTTCTAAAATGACTGTGTGAACGTGAAGGAGAGCACAGTTAAACTAAGATGTTAAATATAAAGCAGATTGGTTGCAGCACAGCCAATTTTGCAAAATTATACTCGCTCTTCTTTAAAAAGTCACACTGACAGGAAACAGAATTTGAGTATGACAGTTTATCCCATTGGTTTCTCCTCCACTCCCCGGTTGTGGGGAGTGGGGAATTACTGGAAGGGAGGGGCCAAGCGTAATAAGACTGTGGTGATACGTTTTACAGGTGAAATGAAATTTTGAGGAATAGATCTGGAAACCTTTGAAATCTTTAAATCATTTTCCAAGCTACTGCTGTCATATTAGGCTGCCACTACATGATAATTGTGCCCATATAATTCACAAAAAGGATTTATCTATAGGAAACTTTAGAAAATCAAATCAAATCAAATTCAGTCCACTCCAACCTTAGCGTTGTTCATCATTAGTTTAGTCTCTTTGTTTGTAAATGAATTACACTAAAAATACAAGTGTAGGGATTTGGATAGAGATTTGCTTCCATAATTCTTACTGTAAATATACTTTATATCATGACACCCCCTCAATTCAACCTAAGAAACTCTCTGTGGTTATAACCACACCACTCACCAATGGCTGAGTACTAGCAGTGCCAAAACAATACAGCCGAGTTAAGTTGCTGAGTAAAGTGCCTGTCCCTTTATCTCGCCTTAAAAAATGCAGTAAATTTCTCACTTCTCACTTTATTTTGCTACGTGCTTTAGCTTTGTGGGTTTGCATTTAGTGCATTTAAATGAAACTGTCAAACGTTCTGTCACGCTTTTTGTTCACTGCCGTTGATGAACTTTATTACTGGTACAGTTTTACTGCTTACATGATTACAAGAGGGGGCTTTGTAACACTGAAATTTTGTCTTTGAAATCTTTGAATCAATTCAAAAAATTGTGAAAGCACCAAGGATTACTAAGCTGAATTATACCAAACACTTTGTGAGGATGAGTGCTGGATGAGTACACACAGACACATGCATGCACACATACACACAAACAGAGTCAGCTGGGAAATCAAAGCTATTGTGTCATGCACAGGAGCAATTAGGGATTCAGATGTAAAGTGGGGTCAAGCTGCTGACCTGAAAGTCTTCATGTCTTCTGTTGGGACGCCACCCAATGGCCCCATGCCAAAAAGCGACCAATCACAGCTTCCAATTCTTGCCACTGTTGTGGACGGAGACATTTTGGCCCGTCATTGTGGAAACTCAAACCTGTGCGCTGCCGGTTTGTGCCTCTCTATTAGAGACAGATTGAGGACTGGGCTTATCTAGCCCCACCAGAATGTGTGTGTGTGTATATATATATATATGTGTGTGTGTGTGTGTGTGTGTGTGTGTGTGTGTGTGTGTGTGTGTGTGTGTGTGTGAAAGAGGGTGTGCATGTAATGAATTGGTGTCAGGAAGGGCATAAAGAGTTAAATGAGGTCTAATCTGCTAAAAGCAAGCAACAGCCCAAAATTATCAACACACAGCCTTTACACAATGCAAAAACCTTTACACACACACATTAAAAAAACACAAATATCATTATGAAAAACATTTGCAGAGTAAAAAAAAAACATGCTGGTATCGGTCTTAATTTCGGCATCAACATTTTATCAGCCAACCCCCATGAATAATCCGCACGGTAATTTCTTTCTTTCTCCCTTTTTGTTCCTGGCATTTTGGTGAGGCAAGATAAGGGCTAAAAAACAACAGAAGGGCTCGCAGAGTAAAAAAAAAGACAGATAGATAACATTGATATCAACTCCTACACAACACAGTCATTCTCTTATCTGAGCTTTTTATCACAGTTTGGTTTTTTTTCTTTTTTTGGTTCTTTCATTCTTTCTTTCTCTCTGTCTGTCTGTCTTCCTTTCTTTTTTTCAAAGCCTTCTACCCAGAACAAAAATCTTAGAAACTAAACTCAGGTTTTAGTATTAAACTAAACCCAAAGCTGATTTTTGCATTCTTATTCTGGCTGTAAAATAAAGCAGCAGGAGAGAGAACACGGTTGAAGGGGAGGAACAGGTTGCCTATAACGAAGCAGACTGTGGCCTGGAAAAGAAAATATGTTTAGATACGTGAGCTAGTGAAGTGGGTGGAGATTTGCTTATTAGCAGACACAGACAGGAAGATCGGTTGGTAGAAGCAGATGCACACACACGCACGCAGAAACACACAGATACACACACACAAAAATACACAATATTGTTCCAGCCTACACTGCAGTCATATTTCTGAGAAAAGGAAAATATATTTCATATATAAACTTATCACTGCTCTGTGTCAGACAGAAAAGCCTCTCTGGGTCTAATCTATCAAGGTCAGCTAGTGTGGCACGGACAAGCAGCATGTTGTTCCTTCCCGCTGCTCTCTGACTGGCTCACCAGAGGGAAGACTGACCGATCCACCTGCTTCTAATAGACTAATAATAAATGCTCTGCCATGTCAGGATGAAATGATCTGAAGCTGGAAGACTTGATTAGCATCCTTATAAAATCAGTATTTCTTTCAGTAGAGATACAGTACTGGTAGAGTCCCCAAGACTCTCTGTTCCTGTTGAGCATACCCAATGGATTAGCTTAAGGCTGTTTCACTGATTACATTTGCAGATGCTTTTATTTACATTTGTGGTGTGCTTTTTGGTACACCAAAATAATAAAACTGGTTCTGTTAAATTCAATTATGGTCAAAATATCTATCAATACATCTTCACCCGATTCAAACAGGTTCATTTTTACTGGCCTGTCTGCATGAGCAGTCTCTGACCTTGTTGAGACACAAATAAAAGTTCCTTTTGGGGGAAAAAAACACTTTTTTTTTGCCTGTATTATTGAGGTGCTTACCAGCAGTTTTACACTGCACTCGCATCCAATACAATCAGATGGACTAGCTGTTACTTCAGCTCAGGGTTAGTATTCAACACATAAAAGTATATCAAAAGGGGAAGCTAACTCTGATTAGCACCATATAAAGACTGGCAACTGTGGGAAATAGCTAACAAGGCACATGGCTTGTCATGAGTCTTGGAGTCTTGTCATGAGGAAACCAGAGAAGATTTAAGGAGGTTATAGTGTCTGCTAAAGAAACTACACAGCATTAAAGTGTGCACACTTAAAAACAGGATACAACATGTTAATTAGTTAGCCTAACAGATGCTAATAGGCAAGTAAGTAAGCAAGGCAAAACAGCTTTGGCTACAGCTGATAGTAAACGGACAGATGGATATCATAATACTGCAAGAAGAAGAGTTTTATTCCACCCAGGGACCTTTGCTGGAGGTCATTACCTTCTCTCACTCCTCATGTTACCTGCCTACCACTCCACTGAATACCTGACACAAGCAAGTAGCCAAAAATAGTTTGGTAAAAGCATTACATTTGTTCTGAAACAGTGTCACAGATGTTTTCCCTCAACCTATACCACCCTCCACTCGGAGGGTCCGAGTGGAGGGTGGTGCTAATGGAAACTTATGGGCAGGAAAAGAGCGAAAGAACCTATCTCCAGCCACTGTGCAACATCCAACTTTTCCACATTCAAAAGATTTCTCAAAACTGTAGTATAATATTGTGGGTTAACGTACAACAGACTCAACACTAGTTTAATTAAACCTCTTGATCACTAAATGGCCCAGTGTATTTGCTCTCAGGTCCTGTAAGCACCCAAAAGCAGAGTTAACTCTGCAAATCAGACAGACCACATCGCCCACCCATGTACTGATGTCTTTGCCAGTAAGTAAAAAGTGATAAGTAAAATATAGAGCAGGACAAAAAAAAATAAATAAATAATACCTACTGCTGCTATTGCTTTTTAGGTGTTGTCTTCACCTTGAATTTCCGCAGCGCCATTACTGCAATAATCACAGTTAATTTCATTTGGTTACACAAAAAATTGCAGTGTGACGTGTCTTTAATTGATGGTCTTAGTATTTCCCCAGTGTGGTTAAAACCTACTCTGAATCGGATTCTGCCAATTATTTGAATCTTTTCCAAAGCAGAAAGACAAAACTTATATCCAATAACTTGTAATTATACCTAGCTACTGACAGATGACAGAGACTGTCATCGTCACCATGATCCTGATCAGGGATGAGGAGGAGGGTGAGGAGAAGGAATGGTGTGGTAATGGAAAGAGGGGAGGAAAAGGTGAGAGTGGAAGGAGGAGAAGGAACCAGGACAGAAGTTCAGTTGGACAGACAGAGAGCTGGAGAGCTAAAGATAAGAGAGGGGAGGGAGATAGAGGTTACTGGGTGTGTGTAAAGGGGGGCAGGGGGAATAAAAAGAAAATGGGTTAGAGGATTTGGATGCAGGGAGCATATCCGTCAGGGATCTTTCCTAGTATCAAACTGGAGCGATCAGTGATAAAAAGTCAACCTGGAAACGGCTGTAGCTGCAGTGGGAGTTCACTGGGCTGCAAATAGGCCTGTCTGCCCCTACTCTCTCTCTCTATCGCTCCATCTCTATGTCTATGCACCCCCCCAGCCCCCCTCTAGACACTCTTGTTGCCTTTATAATGACTAGAAAAGCCAGTAATACAAGTTTTCTTTATACCCAGGCTGGTACTGATGGCCATTCTGCAGTGATATTTGTGCCTGTGCTGTTTTCACACACCTTTACAGCACACAGGATCTGCAAATATAATACATTTCCACATCTCGACACTCTTTTTCCAATCATATGACCACTACAGAATCTCTCAATCCCCCCTCCCTTCCTCTGTGCACTTCATCTCCCTCCTCCTCCTTCTCCAAAAAAGCTCCACAAAAGAAAAGAGAAATGAAAAGAGGAGAGGATTTTTCTTCTTTCTGCTGCGCCCCACCCTTTTCTAGATAGAGAGAGGGGGGAAAAGAAGAAGAAGAAGAAGAAGAAGAAGAAAAAAACATAATTTATCTGTGTATTATCAAGAAAGGCAGACACTTTAATCAGTCAGCTATGAAGTCAGTATTTCCATTCTTATCTGTCGCAGGAGTGGAAATGGAGAGGAGATAGCGTTCTGGGAGCCCATCGGTGGGCAGGAATGATAATGGGGGGTGGGGGGGGGTTGAAGGGGTAAGGGAGGGAGGGGCAGGGCTAGGCTATTGGACCGCTGTGTCAGCGCTATCTGCACCCATTATCAACAGCTTTATCAGCCCTACCATCAGCCTCGCTGTAATGGGGCCAGTTCAACTTTCCACATTATCATACCGCCAAGACCTGGTTCGCCAAGGCTAGGGGTCTGGCTGGAGACAGAGAGAGAGGAGGTGGGGGCAGATAGATAGAATGAAAGAAGGGGTGATAGAGAAGCGGAGGTGGAAGGGTTGAGATAGAGAGAGCAGCCTTAAAAAAAACAGTAGATGGTCAAGAGAAAAGAGAGAGGGAATTATTTAGAGAAGGAGAAAAAAAGAAAGGATGAATTGGTAGCATGGCTGAAGGTGGATGTGCGGGGTTAGGGTGGCAGAGTAATGGTATGGTCTGAAAAATCATAACACACTGCGTAAAAAACATTAGGCTTTGTTTTCTAACCTGATATTGCAGTGACATTGTGTTGTGCTTTGTTGTTGTGTCTACACACTGGAGTGTTTATGGTCTGACTTCCTGTCTCTCCTGGCTGCCAAGATATATTAGATCAACAATCCCATAATAAATTATATTACAGCAGGGTTTAATTAATCTGAAAGATAACATAAAGTTAGTATTATAGATCACTTAAGCTTTATCTGTGTCTCTATCGAGAAAGAAGATGAAACAATGTGTCAAGACACAGCATTAATGTGTTTTTACCAAAACTTTTAACTCAAACATTATGAAGACAGGATAAAGAGTGAGCAGTGTGTTGATTCTTGGAACCATTACACTGTGAATGCTTTTAAGATTTATTTTGAGGTTGGTACAAACTTTTTACAGTCGTAGCATGTCACAGTATTGCACCTTCCAATTAGTCTGTTTCCAGCATGATCTGGAACAAATTAGGTTGGACAGTCTTTAAAAATGAAATATATTTTTTCATAAACATGTCAAATAGGTACTTTGGCAATTAAGTATAGCACTTCATGAAAGTTGAAAAAATCATAAAGCAAAGGAAGCACAAATGTACTAAATTATAGATTACCATATTTGCCAGGCTAAAAAAAGCCTTGATCCTGCATCTTTCATAACACAACCAATATTACATTTTTGTTATATCTTCCTTTCATAGTCTTTAGTCCATGTTTTTAAAGTTTAAACAGCTTCTCCAGAGTCACAGAAGACGTTTAACAACAGATTTCACAGGCTGAATAATACACCCGATGAGTAGTAACTGGCTTGGAAAATTATTCCTGTGGATTCTAAAATATTTTACAAAATGCCTTTTTATCAATGTGCACCTGCAGGTCAAAAAAATATATTTTAAGATTTTGAGTCAACTTTGCACCAGAAACCCTCAGTTCCTTTACACAACACATGAAGCCAAATATGAAAGTGCAGGACAGCAGTGGACACATGAATTAAACAATTATGAATTTCAGATTGCATGTCTGCATTCTGTTGTATAGCTTCCAGTGCATATCGCAGGGCTTTCAGTGTTGTGTAGGTTGGATGACAGGGCTGCGGTTGGTTGGGCCTTTTATACAGACACTGAATCAGTGCTGTTCATACTTTCCTTGCTGGCTAGGAGGCAGAAAAACAATGACACCCAGTCCACCTTTGTAACATCAATACTGAGTGGTGGGGTGTAATAACAGCACAATATGGCTGCATTCAACAGACTGTGTAAAATAAGCTATGATTGTACAGTGTTTGACCAGCAAAGGCCATTACCATTTCCAAGTGCTCTTAAAACTATCACAGGCTAAGTGACTATTTAAATGATCACATTTAAAGTAAAGACAATGCAGTCTACAACAGCAGAGTGCTGAAACACTATGAGGTATAATTAAGATAGGAATGATAAACTCTAGCCCAAAGAGCTCTACTATAATAACTCCACTAATAAGATGTATTTATATTTACAGTAAATTCCTCTCTGATTTCTCTTTTTTACAGTAACTGATTTATATTTAATGCTTTTAAATTGTGAGTCATGTTTTTCTTTTCACCTGTGGCACATACCATTGAGTCTTTGAGCATACTGTAAGGCCAGACACACACAGCTCCCTCCCCACAATCCTCACACACACAGCTAGCTGATTGGCAGTTTACTTATCAGTCGGAGAGCCAGAGCACCACCGTTTACACAAGCACAAAGCAATCCAAAGGCCCAGATCACTGCAATACTAGTGGCTCACATGACTCATAATGTACACACTGAGACATGGGAGAGAGAGAGAGATACTGAGAGACACAGAGAGGGAGAGAGAGAAAGAGAACAGGCAAAAGAGAAAGAGACAGAAGAGGAACAGAGCATACATATACATCATGCAGTAATATGTCATGACACTGCTAAATGTAATCCAATAAACAAACACTTTATTTAAAAGAAAAAGAAATTCATTATGATTGTTATCATCCTCTGTTGGCTAACAGAGTGAACTGCAACCAACTGACTCAGCGTCCAGAAGTCCAGAACTCAAACCTGATAAAAAGTTTTATTTTCACAGCACATAGGAGTGAACAGGCCAGTTAGTGGGCCAAAAGGTTTTGAAAAGCTGGAGTTCAGCATCTGTCCGGGTCATCACTGATGATGAAGGATGCTTATTTTTGCAGGGCTCACTGAGATCAGAGCTGCTTTCATGGAAATAAAATGTTACTGTGCGTGTGTTTATGTGTGTGTTTATGTGTGTGTGCGTGTGTGTGCTACTGCCTAGATGTAGAGTGTTTATGAACCCTGGAT
>JAPZDZ010000023.1:6360991-6392488 GCA_029783805.1 Acanthurus tennentii | reverse complement strand
ACACACACACACACACACACACACACACACACACACACACACACACACACACACACACACACACACACACACTCTCCATCGACGCTGCTCGGATAGCCACAATGCAAGCATACATATAAATGAAGAGATGCTAACATCTTTAACAAGAGAAAGAAAACAGGCAATCACACTGGGTATCTTAATTACAAACACTGGCAAAGGACTCAAAATTACTGCTTTTAAGAGATAATCTTTTAAAGAAAATAGTTGAAAGGAAGAAAAGGAGGCAAGTTCAATAATGTATAGGTCACATGACAAAGACCCCTTGAACAATTATGGAAAGTAGATTTTCATCATCTGAAACATTAAAGTCCCGACAGCTTTCTGAATAAGTCAACCAAACTGCTTTAAATACCCATTGAACACTTGACCATTTCTATGTTTTTAAAGTGTTTACTGTACTTTGTCTGTCTCCTCTTACAGATATTATATGTGCAAGCATATGTGGCTTTTACTGACTGCAGTGAAAAACAGCTCTCACACCAAGTTATCTCACTGTGAGCATGAGAAACACTGGTGTCCGGTGCGTAATCAGTCACCATCTAGCTAGTTTAATATCTAGATTCAACCCAGTGCGAGTCATCTTGCTGATGCTGTTACTTTCCTCTTTTCTTCCCTTCGCTTACTGTACGCTCCTCAAGTTTTACGCCTTGAACTGAGGAGAATATTTAAGAAGAAAAAAAGAACCCTGGAGATAGTCATCGACGAACACCAAAATTTCCCAACATGTCTGCGCTATCTTAAACAGGATCTGGGAAGAGTAATACGTGATATTAATTTTAATTAAATTAATCAATGACAATGCTTGTTGGGGAGGAGAGAGAAAGCAGAGACGGGGGGAGGAAAGAAGAGGGGGGGTTAAATAAGTGAGAAAAGATTGAGGGAGAAAAGAAATGCATTCACACCTATCATCTAATTATACAACAACATTAATCCCATTAGGGCTGGAACTGATTGCCAGGGTCTGGACCCCGGCTGCTCCTGCCTGGGCCTGTTGTTATTGCAGTGGAGCCTCGGCTCCTGCCTGCTGCAGCCTGATAACAACTCTAATCACACTTGGCGATCTCTATCTGCACCGGAGATCAGGCCCCGCGGCTTATCGAAAGTTCACATCAAGCTAAAAGCAGAACAAAGAAGGAGAAAAAAAACACAAGGGAAAGCCACCAAGGCGCTGCATGAGTCTTCTGGGTGAGTGTTTGTTTGTGTGTGCTAGGAATTTAGACATGCTTGTGTTTTATTTCACTTTGGCTCACAAAGAATGAATTAATCACTTAATTGTGTGTCTATATAACAATCACGTGACTCAAGATTTGTCAGACTACTGATAAAAGAACAATTTACAGAGCTGCAACACACTTCACTAAAACCTGTCTCATGTCATTTTTTAAAAACGCCTCTTCTCCAGGCTCCTAAGTTTAAACAATGTTGATGAAAGAAAAAATGGAAGGAGGAGAAGAAAAGAAGGAGGAGGTCAGTGTGCTGATTTCCTTGTCTGGCCTCTGCAGGCGTCCTGGTTTGCTTTGAGCCGTGGGAGGCAGCGTATTATTCATGCTGACCTCTGAGCTCTAGCACTGATGTCATAGGAACCAAGCTTTCTCACAAAGACAGACACACACACTGAGACACACACACTGAGACACACACACGCACACGTACACACACACACATACACTGAGGCCCAATCAGTCATGAGGATCTGCATGGTGTTATCTATCTACCATCAGCAGGCCTCCTTATCAACCCCAAACATCTTTCAGAGAGGGGTGGGGGAGCAGCAGAGCCAGCTCGGCTGCCATTAAAAACACGCCACAACACATTCATCTACCAGCTATGTATTCTACACACTTTTTCACTCCAACTCTATCCTTCTTGCCACTATCTACCTCCACTTCTTTTCTTCTTCTCCTTCTTATCATCACACTTTTTTCTGCTCTCCTTCTGCTTTCTTCTTGTTTTAATTATCTAGGGATCCTCCCCCAAAGTGAATCACAAACAAAACCACCGACAACGACCTGACAATGCTGGAAAAATGGCATGCAACAGCCAGATGCAATTACAATGTGCCCTCCATCTTCCATCTCCCCTTCCATCTGTAGCCTCCCATCTTTCTCTCTTTCTCTCTCTTTCTCTCTCTTTCTCTCTCGCTCTTCATTATCAACAGAGGCAATCGCCGCCAAGTTTTATCACGTCTCCCATCTCAACCGCCAAAATATAAGCCCAGGGATCCAGCCTCAGTGGGCTGCCTGCCTGGCTGCCTCCTATCTCTCCATCAAGGAGAGACACCTTATCAGGCTGAAAGATCACCAACCGTTGGGGAGGATGACGCACAAAGAGACACAGACAAATATCTATCTGCTACACAAACACCCGCTTCTCCTCCTCAACCATGGGCCTCTAGAAAGCCCTGGACTTAATCCATTGTTGTTGGGGGAAAAAATTAAAAGATATCCACGCTATGTTGTCTTAATGCAATGCTCCATAGTTTGTGTGTGTGTGTGTGTGTGTGTGTGTGTGTGTGTGTGTGTGTGTGTGGTGTGTAGGAGTGTAGGAGTGCATGTGTGTGGTGTGGTGTGGTGTGTTGCTGGCGTGCGTGCGTGCGTGCATGTGCGTGTGGGGGGTTTAAAAATGTCTTTTACAAAAGTTATTTCAGGTAAGAGAATCAGGAGAAAAAAGCCTTCAATTTTTAGAGCTACACACTTTCAAACTACATCACTTTCTAATCAGGAAGATATTTGAGTTTGAACTGATATGAAAAAAGATACAGAACTTTGCCTTTATATTATTAAGTTTCAAACTTGAAAAATAGTTATGTAAGTCAGCATCTTCTGAAAAGATTTTGCCAATAAGATTTTCAATTCTGACCAAAAATGTAATATCTACTCTTAGTTTCTAAAACTCGGTGGTTCTCACTCACTTTGGTAAACACACACAGTCCTGATCATCTTGTTATCCTGATTAACTAGGTTGTATGGAGGATTTTGCAGGAAGCGCTGGTGGCCTTCACTTTATAAAAGGGCTGTCACTCTTACAAGCAATCAAGTTCAATTTTGAACCAACCAACATGTAATTAGTAATTAGTTCAAATATATTCAAAGCCAGTCCACACAGTCTAATTATAAAATACATACCAACACTGTTAAAAATGTGAAGGTGGAAAGATTCTCTGAGTTTGAGAGCCTATTAATGAGCTGTTTTTTTATCTGTTCAGATTTCAGGATATAATGCCAATATTAGCTGCTGGTATTGATGTTCAGACTGCACAATGCATTATTAAAAACTTGCCAGATGCTTTTAACCTGTTCCTTTACAGATTTGAAAGCCCCCTGTCAGATGATGTCCCCATGTTTAGAGAGTCACTGACACCCTGAAATGACATTGAGATATCCCAGGAACAAGTAATTGCCCTGTTTAAAAAAACAAAAATAGGGAAGGCTGCTGGCCCAGACGCCATATGTGGACGCACAATGTGACATTGTGCTACCCAGCTTGGGGAAATCTTCTTAACCCTTTTACAAATGTGTGCAAACAGTGGTCAGATACCTAAAGTATGGAAAAAAATCACTCATAATTCCCATCCCTAAATCAAAAAAACCCAAAGAACTAAACGAAGACAGGCCAATGGCACTTACCTCCTTAGTGATGAAAAGCTTTGAAAAAATGCATAAGCAGCCTCATATTTTAACTGAAAGGCTAGCCTTTCGTTTTATGCTACCTGGTCAGATTTTATTGCTAATTTTAAATTTTTTAACAAACAGACTGCAGCAGATTTTTGTGAATGGACAAATGTCGTCCGTCAGACTTTCAAACACAGGCTCACCCCAGGGCTGTTCATCCTTTACACAGACAGCTGCGGATCCTCTCAGGAAAACAGCGACCTCGTCGAGTTTTCACACGACACGGTCCTCCTGTCTCTCCTTCAGGGCCACCAACTGAATCATGGTTGTGCCCTCCCTGAATTTGTCAGGCGGTGTGATGATAGCTTTCTCCACTTAAATGTGTCAAAAACTAAAGAAACCATCATGGACTTCAGGAAATCCAATGTCGACCCCAAACCGATCACTATCCATGTTGAAGAGGTACAAGTAGTACAAACGTACAAGTACTTGGGTACTGTGTTTGACTCGCAACTGAAATTCAGTGAAAACACTGACAGTATTGTAAAGTGAGCAAACCAAAGAATCCATCTGCTGAGGAAACTCAACTCTTAAGTATCGGCAGAAATGTTTTATGTACCTTTTATCAAACTTTTATTGAGAGTCTTAACCTTTTCTTTTATTTGCCGGTTTGGTGGTCTATCCACGAAGGATAAGAAGTGTCTGAATGACATCACCAGAGTGTCCAGCTAAAGGACCTCTGCTCTCTCTGGAGAGAACGGGTGGTCCAGAAAGCAGACAGAATATTGTCCCACCCTGATCGAGTTCATAGCCATGCCCTCAGGTCGGCGGTTTTATGTGCCGGTGCGGAAAACAAACCATTACACAAACTCCTTTCTCCCATCTGCAATAAGGCTGCTAAAGGCACAATAACCTGTAAATGAATGATGAGATGATCGAGATGTTAAATGTTGTAGTGTTTCTTGTTGTTTGTTCTTCTATTAGTTATGTTGGTGCTATGGACAGGACTGACTGTGAAGTTAATGGCCCCTGGGACTAACAGAGTATTCTAAATCTGAATTTGAATAAAAATTCAGGTAATGAGCACATTGCCTCTTCTGCAAGTGGTTGCTGTTACATCCATCTCTGTGCAGGTATGCTAAGACTTTTACAGTTATCATCTCAAAAGCATTTTTTTCATCTGGGCTGTTGAATCAAAAACTCCTTTCTTACATTATATTTGCTGTCTTGGCTATCCATTCAGCACAGCTAGTTTCAACTAGTTCCCTCCACTTTTCATAAATGCAATTGCCTAGTTTATTGGTAGGTCAACCAGGCTACAACACATCAGAGTGACAGTGCATTTATGATTAGTATCCGTTGGGGTATAGGCGCAGCCTGTTTATCAATGTAACGTTGCTCAAAGCGTTCACATTCTTATCTTTTGGGAATTATTCAAAACTCCTTGCGCCTGCTGCACTGTAAATGCCTTACAGGGGGTTTTCCAGTGGAAGGCTTTAACTGTGAAGCTGCTGCAGGAAGAGTTGAGTTTGCATTAACAGCTGGTTAACAGCACTCATATGCTGAAGTCATCTTGGAACTTTAAATATTTTCATCTTTACGAATAGTAGCATCTGCAAATGATTTCGTTTGACTTTTATATAATAACATTTGCAAACCGTATGTCACAGGAAGTATACTGTAAACACTTTCTATGCCTTCACCAGACCAGAGGAGCCATTATTTCATTTACTGCGCAGCTGCCGTTTTTGACTTTGGTTACATTATTACAGTATACATGTTTTTATTTTAAAATCATGTATAGAAAACAAGATGCATATGAATGAATTTCAAACTATTTTATCCTCACATCGTTCACCTCTGAATCAGAATCTCATCAAACTGTGAGGTGTCCAGAGATTCCCACTAGTAATTATATATTTTCATTATCTCTAACCTTGCTATTCTTGCCTAACTATAACAGAAGCAGGCAGCTATATGTACTCATAGAAGCAATACATTAACTCTTAATCTTTCCGCAGAATTAACAATCATTTCATCAGCACTCTTTACTTATTATCTCACCCATACTGTTTCTTTTTCTTTCTTGTTTTTCTGCTGCTCATCAATGCATAAACAACTTAGACAGCTTCATCTCTCAAGGCCAAGCCATAGTCTAGAGACAAGACAGACTTGTCAGGGATTTGTATTGGTGAAAGATGCGTCATGCGCAAGCTCCTGTTGCCAATTAGTCTTGTGGTGTGCAAACCACAGACTTTAAGAAACCCTATTACAAGACAGAAAGTTGTGTAGTGAGAAGTGTACAGCAATCTTGCAACTTAGAAAGTCATGGGGTGCGACTGAGGCTTTCATTATACACAGCAAAGAACAGATCAGAAAAGAAAAACTGTTCACAGTACAAAAACTACAATTACATGGCTACACTGACTTTCTCTATGAATATTTTTTTAGAAGGAAAGTGAAATTTGAATCGCAGTGACAATTAAACTTGACCCAACAACAGTGAATTAGCTGGAATTGGTCACATTAGTCAGAGGGAGTAGCATGCTCAAAACAACATGATGGACATACTGCTTAAATTGCAATAGCAATAATGGTAACGGTGGCAGCAATGGCCCCCACCCACCCCTGCTGAACCCCCACACACCCCAGCTGAACAAAGTCCTTATCACTCCCCACTCTCTCCTATCAAAATGTCTGCCAAATCACAAGAGAGTCACGGGGCTGGAGGCTGGGCTGGCCTCCACCACAGCTGGGGCCTGGTGCACAGGGAAGCATGGTGGACCAGAAGCACTGATAAAGACAGCCATGACACCTCTGAGACACACTCATGTACACACTCTCTCTATATATATTTTTTTTCTTTTCCTCTTTCTCTTTTTCTTTCTCTTTCTCTCTTCCATACAAGCCAAGTCTAGTCTAGGTTTATCAGACACAGGGTCTGGAATACATCTCCCCGCTTTACCGTAGGTGCCTCCTAGGATTTCACAGCTGATGGGCCTCTCTATTGAAATATAAGGAAAAACCACGAAGTTACAGCCTACCTAATAGTCTATAATGAGGTTGTTGCTATAAGGGGGAACACATGGAAGAAAGTGTGTACATATAACAACTTCAACTACTTTATTAAATTAAGAATGAATACAGCATCATCATCTGCAAAACACAACCAGCCAACAAATGTTTAGTTCTGATGCTTAGTTCTGATTTACTGCTTTGCGGGACTGAATAATTTGAGTAAAACATCCATACAGGCTATAAGTGTTTTTACAAATTCAGCTCCAGGTGTGTAGTTGTAGTCTGTATAGTTTAAAACAGTTTACATCATGCACAAATACCCAATACAAGAAATTATGACTTCATAAATTCGCCTCACTAAAATCTGCTATCCTGAAAGGGGTCTTTTTCTTACAAACTAGTCAGGCAGAGAAAAGCCACCCTCTGAGTGAAATATCACACTGGTAGTATACTTAACACTACTTAATAATGTTTAAAAACCATTGTGTTCAAAAATGGCATCTTGTCTTTTTGCAGCAAAATGGTTTGCATCTTTGTAATACCAAAAGTGTACCGTGTGCAGGTTGTTTAAGGATAGAATATATAAAAAAATTAAAATAAATAACACCTGACAATGTTTATTATCAGCCTCGGGGCCCTTAAAACTCTTGACAGTTCTGCACATTAGCTGCTTTAGCTAGCATAAATTTTAGCTTACAGACTTTACAAGGGAGACTGCTTCACAGCTCTGGATCTTGGAGGTGCTGAGTCAGAGTATTTAGTAAGACAAGCCTTAATAACAATCATGCCCCTGAAAGTTTTCAGTCATTCATTCTCAACAGGGCTACAATTAATGATTATTATTAATCTTCACATCATCTTCATTACAAGTTAATTGACTGTTATGTCTATAAAATGTCAAAAGGTTGTGACAAAAGGGTTATCACAATTCTCCAAATGCCAGAGTGACTTCTTAAAATGGCTTGTTTTGTACAACACAACAGTTTTTTGAGTTAAAATCAAAAAACTGTTCATTTTAAGGCTGAACAGACTGTCATTTTTTTAACATCTAAAACTATTACTAAGGTTTGGAATTGGGTCTCAAATGTCTGTTTTAATGTTTTATGACATCATCACCCGCAACCTCTGCCAAAAAGTGAATTTGGGCCTTTCGTTCCTCACACCAGCTTAATCTCATGATCATTTGTGTTTTATTGGGCTCAAAAAGCTAGACTGCTGCATGTTAGCTTCAACCAAGCAAGCACTGACAGCTACGGAGGAAGTGTATCTGTGTGTGTGTGTGTGTGTGTGTGTGTGTGTGTGTGTGTTTTGAGTTCAGCCTCAGAATGAACTCAGCACTCCAAACCTTCTTTTAGTCTTTTTTTTGTCTTTGTTTTCTTTCACCCCCTCTTCTCTGTACACCATGAAGTACATTTCCCCTTCTGTTAGCAGTCAGGAAAGAGAGACTAACTAAAATACACTCCACAGTTTGCTGCTGCAGGCAGCTTTAATAAAGAATTACCAATGTTCAGCTCAAGGAGTTACAAAATTTAACTGGGCTCTCTTGCAGCTTCTAGTGTAACTCCTGGTTTTTTGTTCACCCAGAAGCGCTGGTGTGCCCCAGACTCTCTGTCCTCCAGAGCTTCTAGGCATCAGCAGCTGTCTATAGGCACTGGTATCTCTGTTCCACTTAGTCCAACTTACAAAACACTCTGCAAATCCCCATAAAATGCAACACTTATTTGAATTTTGATATAGGCCTCGAACGCCACTGCCATAAAAAGAAGCTTTCAAGCTTCAAACCGGTCAGTAAAGCCGTAGTACAGTTCCATTGTAATCATAAATGAAAAGAAAAGCAGCTAATCCTTGCATTTTTACTAAAAAAGACAAAAATTTTGAAAATCACTTGCATTTTTTTCGGTTATTAAATAGTTTCTAATAAATCTTCTTTCAACCACCTAATCAACCAATCAACTAATTGTTGCATTGCTACTAAACACCTACCACATGGTAACTATCTAAGGACATAACTGAGATCACTAAAAACAGAAATAGACCCTCGATTCTGTTGATTTTTTTGTGCAGCAGAAAGACTGGACTCTTTTTGATACAGAGATCAGTGTGCCTCTATGAATGATGTCAGTCAATTCATTTTTGGCCGAGCAATAATCGTACAGAAACTGGAATACAGAGAGCATTTTGAGCGGTCATTGACCATGAGTTAATTTTGTTGTTGGCAAACAGAATTTACTTAAAAAAGATACTGCTGAAAAAAAATGGGAGGCAACAGCAATTTTATCAGGTAAAAACGACACAAATCTTTTCAACTCCTGTAGCATGGCACTGTAAATACCGACAGACAATAAAAAAAGTTGATCACTGCCACTAGATGCATTTTTCTAAAATTACACAGAGAAAAAATACCAGACATCCACAGAGCCAGGATTCTTTATCAGGTTATTTTGATCAGAAATATCAGCTCATTAAAAACTGTTTACTGTATACTGTGATACCACACAACCTTAACTTCTAAATGTTACTTTTAGACAGCAGGTTTCTGGGAACACAATGACATAATCTCTGATGACTAGATTCAATTATTTGCTCAATGTGATAACTTACCAAATAAATTGTCCTGTTGATGTCACGGTTTCCATTCCAGCTGCAGCCTCAAAAAAAAACATTTGCGCACTTTTCCCTTAATCTTTCATCTCTGCTATAATGGCATTAAATTCAGACTGAGACTCCTCATCAGCTCAGAGTGCAACGGGCCTACACTGTGGCCTCACCAAGCGCAGGGAAGGCTTCATGACAACATCATTAATATGCCTTTATATCAACTTTGAACATCAATCACTGGCGATAACTTCACACGTTTTATAAACAGGAAGAACTCGTCAAGCAAGGAGACCCGCCGAGCGCCAGACCAAGAAAATGACCTTTCGAGCAGACCTAAGATGCATTATTGAGTTAAAAGGATAGATGAAAAAAAGATCCAATTGTAAGCAGCTATCAGCCAGAGAGATCAACCAGGCGGCCTATCTGACGCCCCATCTCTAGAAAAGAGAAGTGAAAAGCCAGGGGGAAAATGCAACGGCGGCCTCGGCGCTGCCTCAGACAGAAAACAAATAAAAAAGATCCAATTTTAATCTTTATCTGAGCTCACATCGGATCGCTGCTTTATCTCTGTTCACATCGGCTTTTTCAGAGAACACTGACGTTTCCACAACAGAATTAAACAGGAAGCCACGGATACAGTTTAGCTGCCAAAGGATAAAGCATTATTTAGGGTAATAAATGAAAACCTTTTTTACGTTCTTTCAAAGTCTAGGTAACGAGGCTTAGCAAAGTGGCGCAGTGAAAAACAGTTAGAGAAAAAGTGCAAAAGGCTGACGTTACATCAATCGGTTGTTCTGAGTAAATGCTGAGGCGGAGGTCAAGTTAACGTGCAGCCCCTTTTCAAGTTTTCTGTGTTGGTCCTGGTTGCGCTTCAGGGGATATTTACCCTTAAAACGGCTTCATACAACTGTTGCCGAGACAATCAGGTGTTACATTTGGTTTTCACACTGCTTGCTAACTTTTATAATGACAGTATAGTCAAACAGAAGGGCCACACAAAACATGCGGCTTTTTTCCAGAGCGTGGTTCACCACACACTACAACTATTCACATATCCACCCCCCCAAAAATTAAGTAATGAACTTATTTGATCCTTACGCTTTATCTGCCGGGGTTTGCTCTGCTTTCTCCGGGACATGGTTGCTCTTCCCTGCGACTAGGAGCCCGCTGGGACGGGCTGACAGAGCGGCAGAGAAGCGGTCTGGTTCCTCTGTTTTTCTGCTTCTTCTCCTTCCCCGCCGTTTACTGCTGCGACGCGGCGCTCCGAACAGCGACCGGAGAAATCCGCATGCCCGCCTGCACTTTGATATCTTCTGACACGACAGCTAGCGAAGGGCTACCTGTAGCTGAGTCCGCTTGTCAGTGCCCTCCTTCTCCTCTTCTCGAACGTGCCTTCACCTCACCTTTCTCTCCGTTTTTCTCTTATTTACCTTGTTCCTTCGCTGGTGGAGCCTCCAACAACCCCTCGCGTTCGTTAGCGAGTATAGTAGCCTGTCTCCAGATATATTAACACTGATGAATAATAACAGTTACATGGAGGTCAGCGGAGTGGGTGCTTTTGTTTTCTGTCAAGTTTCTTCTCGCCCGGTCCGCCCCCTTGTCCGCCTGCACTGTCTCTGAACCTGGGAGCCACTTTCAACGGAGCTCGAGCGCTACAGCCAACTCTGCTTACTACAGGCAGACAGCGTGCCTCCGGAACGCCCCTTACGTCTGACGTACGGCATCGCATTCGTCTCCTATTGGTCAACATTTATCCCATGTACAGCAAACATTATTTTAATCCGTCTAAATAAGATATCGAATCTAAAATACATACACTTTTATTTTCAACCCAATGATTATTGGATAACTACAAATACAAAACAGACAAACGTTTCCGTTAGGAAAGCTCATGATATATCACATTTATATCCATATATACACTGCCTAACATGTACTGAGAAATTTTTAAATATTCATTGATACATTAAATATTCATTACATTTTTAATGCATTTACAAGTCTATGTTGTATTTTTTTCTAGCATTAACCCAAAGCAGTTATGAGTTTAATTATTTTATGCTTTTTTGTAAAAAAAAAAAAAAAAGGGGGTATACCTCCATTGTTTGGTGAAAAGCCTTGTATTTCCAGTTTTCATATGTCATCATGAACTCTTCAATGCTCAACAAAGCATAGTCTTCTGGGTGACTTAGGGACTACTGAAGTTCTTGGCACTCTGTAAACTCTAATAAGTCCTGAGTTCTGTCCAAACAATGACCTTCTCATAATTTCCAGAGCAGTATGTCCCTCTATCAAAATTTGTTTGCTAAGATTTATTAATTCTGTAACACATGGCGGTGTTCATAGCTTTTTTTGAGGTGTACTTTACTCCTTTTTTTAACTTTTGATATAAAAATCAGATTAGCAAGGATTTATTTTTGGGGTTACAACAGACTGCCTTGCACCTGTACCTGTATGAATTACTCTGATTAAAGTCAGTTATCATATTTCAAGGGGACCTAATTGCAATATCAGACTGTGAGATATTTCTAGGGTTCATGGACACAAGCGAAAAGACTTGTTTATACAGAAAATTTAATTCAACTTGTTTTTAGTGTCTAACATCAGAGCTAGACAATGAACAGCAGGTCAAGGATAAAAGAGTTAAATGTCCCACTGTTAAATCTGATTTTCTATCATGGCACTGATTATGTTTTTAAATATTTTTATTTTCATATTGCAATGAAATCATAATTTTTATTTTGTCAGTGGTATATTCAGCACATTTTTCAAAAATGTATGAGATGAAAAAGTTTTTAAAAGGTTTTCTATTACCCCACCACTGATAGAAACAACCAATGTAACAGTACACTAATAATAATAATGAAAAGTCTTAAAGTTCCACCAGAATAATAAAATTAAGGTGACCCACACCGGTTCATGCCATACAGGGGTTTGAACCAGCAACCTTTTGGTCCTGTTTTTCTAAAATGTCACCGTCTTTAACTTGATCATAGAGCAGTGTTAGAGTTGGCCTCTTACCAGCAAATTCACTGGTGCCATCTAGTGGCTATCTTTCAAACTTCAAAAGTAGCTCAAGATAGCTGGTTGGAGCTGATAAAAACCAAGCTCATGCTTTACATTTTTTATATTTTGCACTATTCATACCCAGTGTAGATTGAAGTAGCATAATAACTTGCCATACTGGCACGTTTGAAATTACATTACTGATAGTGGGCGGGGTTTCATCTTGTCAAGCTATATCATACTGGTTTAGTTAATGACAACAGCAAATTAACATCCGTGCATTTACAAAGGAAAAATCAAACTTAGGTGTCCAACCACAAACCTCTTATTCAGCCTCAGTGCTTCTTAACATCAATTCTGCTTAAGTATTTTCTAGATATTAATTCACGTAATGGACAGTGGTCAGCATGCGTATCTCTTAAAATAGTGGTTGTTATACATACAAAGTAATAAATATTTGTTTTAAAGTGGAAGAGTCATTAAAAAATTCCTTGTTAAGAAAAAACAGAAAGACCACATTAGTGTTTGACCCACATCTGTCTACCTCTTAAGAAGATCACAGCAAAATAAAGAAAGAAAAGAAAACTGAAAATAGTCACTGCTGTATCATGTTAAGTGATACCAACAAAACACGGGCACAGTTTTGAAACCATATGTGACCAAGTAAATTTAAGAGAATCAGAAAGCTACTGTAATGGTTAATTTTACTACAATCTAATATCAGCTAAGATTATCAGTAACTGCTGCATTAGCAGTGCAGCACACAATTGACATAATTTACTGGGGCAGGGGAGCAGAACAATGGTGCAGATGTTGACAGTGTAACCTCACAGCAAAAGGGTTTTGGTTTGAAATCATCTGGTTTGTATGGAGTTTACTTGTTCTCTCTTTATTACTGTGAGGGTTTTTCTGAGTGTGGTCCTGCTTTCCCTTACAGCCAAAACACATGCCAGTTCAGTTAACTGGCAACTTTAAATTTCCTTTAAAATTTTGTAAATGTGAGACTGAATGGTAGTTTGTCTATAAGCGTTAGCCATGCTAATGAGCTAATGAAACAGTGTGTGCCCCACTACTAGCTTGGTAGTAGGGCAAACCAGAGCACCTAGATAAACTCATCCAGGCAAGAGGCAAAAATGCTAATTCTATTCAGAAAGGCCTTGGACCAACCTCAGCACGGTGTTAATGGCACAGTGTTAAGCTTAACATTGTGCCATTGTGCTGCCTTAGACTAACAAATAATTATTAAAATAAGATCTTTTTCTCATTTTTTTCACAAAAAAACTATATACTTTCACCTCTTCAGACTGCAATAAGACCTCCATATCCTCAAGTTTAGTCATGAACAGCACAGTTTCCCTAATAATATGGTATTGACCAAACACCTGTTAAAACCAATAACAGATGTACTTTCCATTTGATACTTCTAAATAAATGTAGCAGGCTAACACACTTAGCTGTAAGAATTCAGAATAAGACTGGCAGGAGCCCAAAAGCAAGACAGGTAGGTAAATCAAAGTTCAGTTTACTGAAGGTAATTAAGCAGGCAAGGGTCGGTGATCGAGCAGAACAAGCAACTTATCCGACAAAGAGGAAGCTGGGAATCCAAGGTCCGAAGATCAGGCAAAGGTATGAACAGGTAAGAAGGAGCACACGCTCTTTGACAAGCTGCAGTTGAAAGATGTGAAAGGTGGAATGGATTAACATCCACCACCACTGTCACAGGTCCCAATGTTGTATTTCCTTGCTGCAGATTCAAGCTTGTGAAAGGAAAAGCGCAAGGGTAAAATGTGTGGTTTTAGCTTCTGAATGAGGTGTCAAACCTGGGGAACACTACAGCGTCCTGACCTTGTTTCCAACATTGATAATAAAACCCCATGATGAGAATGTTATGAAAATAGACAAATAAGGTTCCCCTGCAGATGATAGGCATTTCCAAGCTTGGAAAATAAAAATAATATATCTCTTAAAATAGTTCAAAGACTGAACAATTTACTTGGAGAAGGTATCTGTTCTATACCTCTGTGTAGTTGAGGTCCTGGTAGTTGATGCCAGACCAGAGGAGCTTGTCCTTCTTCTCTATGATGAAGAATCCTGCTTGATTAGGAGACAGGGCGGGCCAGATGAGGCCAGCTTCCCGGCTGGCCAAAACTGTCACAGGAGCTCGGTAAGAGATAGAGAGGCACTTGATCCGTTCCCAGCTGGATTCAAGGATGCATTCGTTGCAAGCAGAGATTTATCTTGGAGACCCCCCCCCACACACACACACCATCAAGATTAGTTTGTTGAACTGGATAAAAGTTGCTTGTTACAACAGCCCATTCTGTACCAGGTTGGTTCAGCTGGGTTCATTTTGGCTATATTGCAGTAAAGATGTAGGCGAGTAAGACCAAAACCAGGTAATCAGGGAAAAGGGAAACCTATCCAATAAAAGACACGTTGGGAATCTGAGCTGTGAGATCAGACAAAGGTTGAAACAGACCAGGTCAGGCAGGCATATAACCAAACGGCTGGACATTGAGGCATGAGAAGGCTAAATCTGGCAGGAAATGAGTGGAGATGGGTCATTAAAAGTCCTGCCAGGCTTAATAAAAAATGTGGGTCAGATGAGTGAATGAGTAGGGAAGGCCAGTTTAGGGAACTGCAAAGAAAGGGCAAAAGAGTTGCTGGATCTGTAAAGATAGGGAGAGTTTGTATGTGACAAGGTGAAAGAGCAAAATAGCATGATGAATGTTACAAGCTGGCCACGGATGCGAAATAACTACGATGAAGATCATGGTGATAAGTTTTTAATATCTACAGAGGGAGCAGGTCCTCGTCAATGGATTCCACTGTGTTACAGTGCCACGATTCTTCAGTGGCCAAGAACAAACAAACAAAAAACTTTTTCCGAAGAGAACCTTCTTTCTGGCCTTCCAGGTTTTTTGTTAGTTTCAGAGGCCACCAGAGTTTTTTCTATGTGCTTGGAAAAGAAGGGTGAAAGGAAGAATAATGAATTGCCTGTATGGCTAGATGCTACGAACCCTACACACTGGACCTTTAATGGAGCCAAGCATACACTAATGTTATTAGTTACACCTGTGTTTTACTTGCTGTAAAAGTCATAAAGTCTGTACACATGGTACAATATTCCAAAATGCCCTTTCAACACCTCTGTTTTGCACCGTGTTACTTACAAATAGGCCTCCTTATTTGCAGAGTACCTGTGGGGTGAATCCGTCTTGAAGCAACAGGCTAGTTGCTGCAGCAGGTTGAATATTCACGACAAAACAGGATTGCTGTCTCCTTCTCAGGTTCACAGAGCTCACCATGTTTGTTCAGCCTGATGGAACATGTCCTGTGTCTACTGATTATAGAAGGTAAACAGTGTTGCCAAACCTGACCTCTGGGATTGAAGACCAAATCGACAGGCTAGGATCAGTTGGCCAAGTTATGTAAATTTTACTAGAAAGTTTCTTTGAAATACTTGGAGCTCCTGACATGACTACTATTAACCCCAGTCAATCTCTTGCTCTCAGCACCAGTGTAATGTGCAACTTTCAGGTGTGGTTGGTAGTGGGAATCATGAAGGCAACTTAGATGATATCAGTACTTTACATGTTTAGTTAATTGCAGTACTTCTCAAGTATTACTAAGTTTCACCATCGATCTGAATGCTGCTAAAGCTCACTAGATCGAGCCTTCCCTACCTTGGCAAGAGTCACAACATTTATTTTCCGCTACTACAGTAAATCATGGTCTAAGTTGTTCACTTTCTTTTTTCTCCTGTCATACCTTTGTTGCCAATTTACCCCAGCACAGTTGAAAGTTTGGCAATGTTTACACCGCCTCATAAAAGTGATGAACTTCTAAAAAAGGCCTTGTTGTGCTGCCATGGGTAGAAAGCCTTTCCCACAGCCCCGGCCAACCTCTCTCTTGTCCAGCACAGCTTTCAGTTTCTGCTGTCAGCTCTGTCTCCTTTATTTATCCTTTAGTGCATATTAGACGTAGTCACATCTGAAGTTTATATATGCCTTTGCAAGCAAATATATGTGGGGTTTTTTGTCTACTTACTGTATTTATCTTTTTCCCAGTGTCAGGGCTGCTAAAGCTCTTCCCTGCAGCTCTCAGTACTTCTTTTCCAAGGGGGAACTGTACCCGAAAGCAAGTAAAACAATTCTTTTGATCCACTTTTTTGGTCTAATATGAATTGTTTTCTCTCCTGTGTTTATGACCAAAGAACAAGAAAAAGCCCAAAAATTACTGATTTTTTAAATGTGTAAAAATGGCCAAAAAAAGTTTGTCAGGTGAAATAATACTATCATTTGGAAATAAACAACATATAAACAAACAAATAAACAAAACGTGGAATAAAATTTCACCAGGTGAAAAAAAATATCTATTTTACAATTCAAATATTGTATTAGAATTATGTAAAGAGCTTAAACTGGGTTTAGAGCAGGATCATGGCTTTGATTAAAATGGACCACTTTAAAGAAAGATTTCCGGTTAAAGACAATCTGAGAAAAAGATAAAGGGAAAACTTTTCATGAGGTGAAACTTTTTTCAAATCTGTTTCACATATTGAAAAAGTGTCTGCAACTAAGAGAGACTGTCCCGGCATTTTTTCTTGTTGTTTACCTGTTTGTAAGTCATAAGCCCAAAGACAGAAAGCAAGTCAAATCTGACTTAGAAATGGATAACCAGATTTTTTTCCCCCTTTAGATCTTCTTTAGAACTAGAAGCTATAGAGAAAACAGTTATGAATTTTGTACTGTACCTTCAAATTTATGGCAACAGCAACAATATTAGTGTCTCTAAAAGTGAGGACAATCTGCTGGAAGAGTGTTATCCAGCTGTCAAAATATCTGAGACCACCTCTTAGCTGTTCAGTGTCATACAACAGCATGAGTCAGCATTGCAAGTTGAGTTACAAATCTATGTTTCCATTTTAGTTCAAATAAATAAATAAATATTTGCTCTGAACTTTTTATACCCTTAAATGAGATCACACTCACCTCTTCTCAGAAGTGAGAGGAAATAGTTTATCTAGTAAAATATACTATGTGTTATAGAGCTAATGTGTTTAACTACAGTGGTCAAAGGACGGGATTTTGTCACTTTTGACTCAGCGGTCAGAGTTCCACTCATAGTGCACTGGAGGTTAAATCAATGAGGATTATAGTATTTATACTGAGCTCTGCTGTGACATAATATGCTTTTCATGTCACACCCACAGTCACAGTTTGTGTGTAAGAGAGTTACAGGTGAAAAGTGCACGCACTCACTTTATGTTTGTATATGTTACAATTATAAGTGTTGTGTGGGGGTGTGTGTGTGTGTATGTGTGCCTCTGTGGTGCGTGTGTGTGGTGGTTTGTGTGTTTTTTTGCCTGTGTGTGCATGTGCATGCGAGTGTGCATGCGAGCGTGTGTGTGTGTGAGAGGGGTGGTACTAGAGGGCCAGGACGGGGGCAAAGGGATATTTCTCCAAAAGTACACTGTAATTCTCTCTGTCTTTTCTTTGAGCGCAGTCAGGATGAGAACAGAGCTGTTCATTGTTTATCTCCTCTCTGCGCTGATAGCGATAGCAAAGGCAGCAGCGGGTAAGAAAAGTTTTTCATTTAACCTTGTATTAGAACAGGACATTTGTCGGAACAATCAAACAAAACTTCATTTTGAAATGAGGCATGATCATATCACCATTTGACTACATTTAAAAAAAAACAGCCTCGTTTTAGCTTGACCTATGTTTATTTTTTAGGGAAATTTGAAGGATATTACAAAAGTGGACTAAGGAAATTTTCCACAAACCCAACAAGTAATACCTAGAATAGATTAACATTGCAGTTATTCTAATGTTAATGCATTCTCTCCTCATGCTCATCACTGAGTTTAGCAGACTTTTCGAAGCAATCCACTCTTACATCCACATAATTATACAACAGTAACTTAACTTGGATATTAATCAAAGCAAACATGATATCCAGTGTGACAGGTTACTTAATTCTAGCAAGTTTCAAGTCTCTGCAAGATTAATTTAATATTCAACACATTCGAAAACCTACAAAAGGTGTAGCATGCCTTGTAATGTAGAACAGACATTTATTGTAATCATGCATAAACACTGCAGTGGTCCTATTACACAAAACACCTTCTTGTGTCCTCAGCAGGGGGCAGCAACCTTGTGGTCTCTCTGAAAAATGGCAGAATCAGAGGCGAATATGTGATGGTGAAAGGCACAGAGAGGAGGGTGAAGAAATATCTGGGAATACCCTTTGCCCGTCCCCCTGTGGGGCCCCTCCGCTTGGCTGCTCCCCAGGATACAGAGCCCTGGGAGGGGGAGAGAGATGGCACACAACAGCCCCCCATGTAAAACTGGGTGACCTCTGAAACATGATGTGACACAGAACATAGCAACATCTGAGTTTTTTTCAACATCTGACACACCCCTTCTTATCTTTTTTTCTATCTCAGGTGTATCCAGGATCCAGAAATAGTTGTGAATGTCTCCAGGACCATGTCCATGCAATATACCCCACCAGAGATTTCAGAGGACTGTCTGTATCTGAACGTATACACTCCAGCCGAGGCTACAAAAGGGGACAAACTGCCGGTGAGTCAAAAAGACAGAATGAATACTCTGCAAAAAATAACAGAATATCCTTGCAGTGTAGTCTAATCCCGTAGACCGTACTACATTAAACACTAGTAATGAAGTGTGAAAAGAGGGGGTTGGGGGGGCTTACGATGCCACTGTACTGGATCAAATGTGTTCATAATAATTAATTCATCCTGTGACTTCAGAATAGAGTACACTCTGTAAAGTAAAATATGTTGGCCGCCCTTTAACTCGGATCAAAAAGAGCCTCAGTGTGTTTGTTTTAGCATTCATCTTTTTCAGCATTCAGCATTTTAGCATCGTGTCTTCATACCAGTACAGAGCTGGTAAACTTGTGTCGATGTCAGCATTGTTAGCTTGATGGTGTAAACATGAAATGTTGCCTCTGCTTATTGATCACAATAACATACATCAAATGTGTGTTTATCTATGAAAATTTATGATTCTTTGCATTATTTTTTTTTATTTAAAGTGAGCAAGACATAATAAGGTTAACCCGGTGATGAGTAAAAGAAGGCAGCTGTCCCTCTTGGTTTAAACCAAAACTTAAGTTGTTTACATTATTTACACTTCGAATAATATATATATATATTTTTAATCACTTTCAGCATCTACCAACTGACAGTTTATCAGCCTCCAGTGTTTACACTCCAGCTGACCTTTCACCTGTTTTAGATCTTTACATACTGACAGCAATTCATCAACTTTCATTGATTAGACTTAACTTGACTAAGGGTCATTTTAGAAATCAGGCAATAACCCCAAGTTTGTGTAGGGGTTTAGAATTTTTTTTTTGAATTTTTATGCAAACAACACTGCGTGCACTGCTGCAGCCTGAACAGACTACCCACATTAAAATAACAATGAAAAAAACTTGTGTTTTCACCACAGTGCTGGATTCGGTCCTAGTGTGACCTTAATCCTTTCAATGCCTTTAATTTAATGCTTTCACTGTCATGGCTACACTGACATTTGAAATCTTTTCACGTCATTGTGTAACTGACAACTGTTTTAGTTCATATATATATATATATATATATATAGTGCTTAACAGTTTTATTAGACCACCCACCAAAGTAAGGTTTATGCCACAGCTGCCCTAAATTAACGGCATTGGTATTTAACAAAATCATTTTTTATGTTTCTGTAATGGTTAATACACCAATATGTAGAAGCTCTTTAACGAAATGATATTTTTAATGCTAAAATATAATTATTATCGTTATTCATGAATTTTCAAATTTGCTGATTTATAAAAAAAATGAAAAAAAGTAGTTGAATGTTATGCTTGATTAATTTCTGACTTCTCAGAGAAGCCCAGTGAGCCAGCTCAAATTTGGGTATAAAAAGCTGAATTCAGTTTGACATTCCTGTTCAAAATGGTTAAACATCAAGAGCTCACTGAAAATGAAAGAGTCCGCGTTAAAGCACTTCATGATGCTGGATGGTCTCTGAGACAAAAAGGGACAGGTGGTCTAATAAATTTGTTAAGCGCCGTATATATATATATATATATATATATATATACACACATATATATATATGAAACTGAAATCTGGACAGTAGTTAATGCTTACATACCCACTAAGAATTCAGGTACTTTCAGGTACTTTCAGTTTTTTTTTTTCAGACAACTCAAACTTCACCTGAGTTTGTTTGGATAGTTCAGTCATTTTTTAAAAAATTCTCAAACCCAGGATTTGAACAACTTCAGCTATTTCAATTCTTACACTTCAGCCAACATTTGAATTGCTTTAGGGCCTTTGAATCTTTGAATGTTCCCAGTTCATGATACAGTGCAGTTACAACAGTGATTTAAGTTTCTGTAAGTGTTCGTAAATGGACACTTTTGTCAGTTTCTGATGGGTGACAGTAAACTTTTGTTTGTGATGCGTCACAGTTTATTTGTTATGGTACCTGATTGTACTGTGAAGTCAGAGAGGTCAGCTGTGAAGCCAGCTCTTGTGTTGTGCTGTGTGTCAGGTGATGGTGTGGATCCATGGAGGAGGTCTGGTTGTGGGTGCAGCTTCTCAGTATGATGGTGCTCCATTAGCTGCTTATGAAAACATAGTCATGGTTATTATCCAGTATCGACTTGGCATTCTGGGATATATGAGGTAAGGAATTGTGAAGCTCACTGCATTTCTGTATCAGCAGTATCAAAGTAGCTGTTTCTCCATACTTTTCTTAGTGAAATGATTCCCTGAGTATCCAAAGCAAGTGTCTTGACTTGTTTCCTGTTCTAAAGTACTGGAGACAAACATGCTCAGGGCAACTGGGGTTTCCTGGATCAGCTGGAAGCCCTGAAATGGGTGCAGGGGAATATTGAGGCCTTTGGTGGTGATCCACAAACTGTCACAGTAGCTGGAGAATCTGCAGGGGGCATCAGTGCCTCCATACTGGTAAGAAACAAATATGGCTGACAAGTTGGAAGCAGGAAAACATTTTGTAATCACATTACTCAACTAGCATGTGTTGATCATGGAATGACACATCTTTACACATTTTTACACATTTTTGATATTTTGAATTGACCCAAATGTGAATACCTTGATGCCAAAGCATGTCATTTATGTCTGAGTGCATCTGCTGTTATTATTGTTATATCATGTCTTTGTCAAGTGATTGAATGCATCTTTCCTTATGAACAGACTCTGTCTCCACAAGCAAAAGGACTGTTTCAGAGGGCAATTTTTCAAAGTGGAGTAGCAACACTTGGGACCTACACTACAAGCAATCCACTGGGCCATGCTAAGGTTTTTCGATGAATTCAAACATAAATGTTATGGTATCTATGTTGTATGTGTTAAGGGAAAAAAGGGGTTATATCTCTAACCACCTTTATTGAGTATCGACAAGAATAAGAATAAACAGGTTTAGGTATATGTAGCCTGAATCTTGATTATACGTTTATTCAGCAGAAATGTTAAAGAAAATGTGCTAAGTATTAAAATTTGGGGTTTTTGCATTGTGAGCACTTTTGTTATCACCAAACAGATGGAAAATTAAAGGATTAAACAGCAGTTTCCAAAGCTTAAATTATCTGCTACTGATCAACAATACAACAACCCAGTCCTGTTCTCTATGAAGAGGACAAAAAGTATCTTTTCCTAGAGATTTTCTTAAGTCTACCAGAGCATAAAAAATACAGACTTTCACTTTTAGTACAGAACTTTCTGTAATTTTCATTAATGCCTTCTTAGATTGTTGCCAACCTTACTGGATGTGCCTACAGTAGCTCAGAGGAACTGGTCCAGTGTATGATGGGAAAGAGTGTAGATGAGCTGGTTGATGCAACTAAAAAGGTATGGTCTTTTGAAAATATAAAAGCAGATTATAAAGCTGGATTTAGATTGAAATCGATTGTGTTAATTGTATGTATTATCCTATTTTACTTTTTATGGGTCGCTCTGTCTTTACAGCGTAGTGCCTAAACCTCAGTCAACAGTCAACACTGAATTAACCCAACCATAATTAAAAAATATATACTGTGGCTTACTGTAATTCAGACCACAGCTCTAAATTTATTTGAAATAATTGTGTAAAGAAATCTAATTTAAATATTGTACACATTTGGCTTTCTTGCATATCACAGGACTACAGAGGGTGAATGAATTAATGGATACTTCTCTGAAAAGGAAACTTTAAGTTTCAGGTTTAGTGTAAAATTCCAATCAGAATTCATGTGTCAAGCCAGACTTTAGCCACTAGATGGCATCCTGCAAACACTCCATGCTAGTTTGGTTCCCTTAAATCTGCTTCACCAAAATGGCACTAATGTTTAAAAGCTTTAGGTTCCCTCTCGTGTTTAGATGAAAATATACCTGGGAGCTGTGGTGGACAGCGAGTTCCTCACTGATACAGCAGAGGAGCTTCTAAAGAGGAAAGAAGTGCTGGATGTTCCAGTGATGATGGGAATAACCAACCATGAGTTTGGATGGATTCTGCCTCAGGTCATACAATTCTCAATGCATTCAATCCAAATGTTCAGATACTTCAACCAGCATCTGTGACAGTGGCATTTTCATAATTCCTATTATTTATATGAGTATCGTTCAATGTTCTGATCACTCTGTGTTATGTTTGAGGATTTGCATTTTTTTTCAAAAGTATTTTCTCCTGCTGATCACAGAGCTTTGCCCCTCCTGGCTGGGAGCAGGGTATGAACAGAGAGTCGGTGCTGGCAGTGGTGAACATGTTCAATCCTCCAGGGGTGAGCTGCTGAACTGTTGTGGCTTGTTGATCATAATGATTTGAGGTGATCAATTCCAAATGAAACTACAGAGTTATTCATTATTTTATTATAGAACCATTTCAAATTTTACAGTATATTAAATTTTCTATTTTTTTTTACTGTTAATATGATCTATATTTGACTATTCTTTGCGCCCTGAAAATGTGATGGCAGAATGAATAACAACAAATAATATCAGTTTTAAATATTGAACTCATTCCTCATTGGGCACTCTAAGGCAGGCAAGTTTTCCAACACAAATACACACAAACTAGTCAGTCACATGTACAAAAACAGCCCATTAATACAAAATATGATGAAAGGTTAAAGTTCACAGGGGTGGCCAAGCCTCTGCTGAATATTAGTATCCAGTAACGCAAAGAAACCAAAGTTGAAAAAAACATCCTATAACATTTCTCAAGTAAGCTGTCTTTTCTTGCCATGTTTGCATTTTAAAATAGATTCCTGATGGCTTTTTCTCTAACTCATAGAACAGCTTTTCTTGAAATATTAGTTACTGTTTGACAGATTTTTTAAAATTTAATTACCTAGTTAAACATTTTCCCTCCTTCAACGTGATTGAGTTAACAGGCCGAAAAGAAACCAATTTTACTGCCAGTGGAAGATTTTTTACAACATCATGCCGCATCAGACTTGAGCATTACTGACACAGTGTGTAACAGAATAGTAAATGGGTTTGCCTACTTTCCAGCTGTCACACTGCTTTACAAATACAGGGTCGGTAGTAGATGAGGTCATGAAATCATCCTTTTTGTTAGACATAAGATATTCCTGTAAAAATAATGGCACAACATTAAAGGGAACGCTGATGGTCCAAACTCCCTCCCTGTTCCAGGCCTCCTCTGCCAACAGTCTCATTGCAGATGAATACCTGAAAGATGCCAAAACCCCAGAGGAGATCAGAGACAGATTCACTGAAATCATGGGAGACCTGCTCATGACGCTGCCTGTCGTCAGCGTGGCTGGATACCACGCAGGTCAGGAGGGGCAAGGCACTGACAGTGCATCGTAACAGCACTGCAAATAAGTCGGGACAAATGTGACTTGTTTGTATCATGTACGCAGGAATCATAGAGGCCTGTGTAGGAGGACGTTATGTTATTACCTACATGATTGACTAACTACTATTAATCTTTGAACTTTATCTCAGTCCAGTTAAACATCTCCTGTCTTTGTTCTCCTGGTGTTTTCTAGACGCGGGTGTTCCAGTTTACATGTATGAGTTTGTATATCGTGCTGCCTTACACGAAAACAACAGACCCAGCTTTGTGAAGGCAGATCATGCAGATGATGTTGGCTTCATGTTTGGTGGATGTTTCTGGAATGGAGATATAAAAATCCTTGGTAAGTCACATGCAATATGCTACCAGTAATATATATTTATAGACTAGTTGGGCTGTTCTGCTACTGTCTTGCGAGGGTTTGTCAGGTATGAACTGAATATCTATCATGTTATAAGGCTGGGATCTAATGAAGGAATGAGAGGGGAAGACCATAATGTTTTCATGCAAAAACACTGAAATCAATTCAGACCATGTTTAATGGGTTTCAGTGTTTGATTCTCTGATTAAACTCACCCTGTCCGGTCTTTAGGCAACATTACCAAGGAGGACGAAACGCTTTGTAGGACGATGATGGCATACTGGGCCAGTTTTGCCCGTACTGGGTAAGTAAGCACTGAGCACAAAAATAACTTCAAAGCTGTACTAACTTTTTTTTTTTTTTTTTGCTGATGAAAGAAAAAAAATCCACAGAAAAAGAAACACCAGACAGTTATCCTCTGCTCTATGGAGTTTTTAACATCTCATTGATTTAGTTGTAAAATCACAACTTAAGTGTTTTGTGAAGTCTCACCACTTTGATCGTTCACATTCTATATGAATGTTGCTTAGAGTCTGCTGGATGTGTAAACACAAAACTGTTTGCACGTTCACTATGGGATTGTTGTGTTTACAGCTTGTTCTACTGCCATCAAGTGGCCATTAAAAACTCATCTACTGTAGCTTGAATTTGAGTGGACTGGTCAAAGAGGCTGCTTCCCTGAAAGCTGATACTTAGCACAGTGACCTGTTGCAAGGTCAAGCTTTAAAAACACCTTACTGTGATACAGCTGAGCCAGATGACAGTATTTAGCAGAATGTGCATATATTTATGAATAGAGTATATTCAACTAAGGTTGCATCAGCATATGCATTGGATAGAATCGAAAACAAAACAAAGTGATGCATTTGGGAAAAATTGGACCAGAGCAAAAAGCGAAATATATACTTTAAATTATGTGCACAAGGTTGAAGTTGTAGGTATGCAGAGACAAAAAATGAGCATATCCACATGGACACATTTATCAGAGGCTGACCATATAAAATCAGTATTGAACATATTTGCAATGGATTTGTAGGTATTTGCTATGTAGACTGCTCTAATCTGTAGCTGACATGTTAACATATGTCCTCAGCTCTCCCAGCGGTCCTGGTCTGGTCAGCTGGCCTCAGTATGACAGGCAGAAGCAGGAGTACATGGAGCTGGGCCTGACACCAACGGTTAAGCAGAACCTGAAGAATGACAGGGTCCATTTTGCTACTGTCACCCTCCCTCAGAAACTGGAACAGCTTGCAGCAGCAGCAGCCAAGGCAGCAAACTGAAATCTGCAAGCTGCCGTTCGTTTGTGGTCAGCACAAGTTTGAGAATTTTTCACTACAACTAACTGCCACAATGTTAATTACTTTCTCTTTTATTTCAATTTTGGGCTGGATTTTATGTGCTTCTTCTACCAAGTCTTTTAAATCCATTTGTCCATTCTTTTACTGACATGTATTTTCTACCAGAGCTACAAATAAAGGAAATCATTTTATTGCAAAGAAAGGAGTTTGTCCCTTCACAAAAATTTGGCTTGGGGGACTTCACATTCTGTACAGCGTAAAATAACCTTTATCCTTAGATCCTTAATTGGTTTAAGGAAATACTTTCCTTAAATAAACCCTTTTAACAGGAAAACAAGTGGTAAGATACCCTTTTGGATCAGCTGATGAGAAAGCATTCCTCTGCCAGGAAAGACAGACATGCAACAGATGTAAGTATAGAATGACTAAATGTAGAAAAGTATTAAAATTTGAACAGTTCTGAAATTTCTGAACCACTCACTAACCACTCAAAAGGGATAACGGTAGCAGGTGTAAGGTCTGAACTAAAAGAAGAGAAGCACCATGTGTAGGTTTAGGTAAAAAAAAAAGAGTGGTAATTTGGATTTGAATGCACTTTTCTAGACCTATTGACCTCTCAGAACACTTTGCAATGACAGTATTTACCCATTCACACAGTGGTGACAAAGGGCCCCTTGCAAGTTGCCCCCTTGTAAGGTGGCCTCTGCCTCTACCCACAAACACACACTGTACGGCACAGTACCTAGGAGCAATTTGGTGCCTTACTATCTCACCCAAGAACACTGTGATGCAGACTGGAGGATCCAGAGAGTCAGACCACTGGCCTTCTGATTAGTGGACCACTCCTCCCTGCCTCCTGATCACAGCAGCCCCAGGCCTTAAAGGAGTCAGACTGTCTGGTTTGGGCACTTTATTCAATAGGAAAATAGCATAATAAAAAAAAAGACACTACAACCAGCTGATTTACTTGAGATTTCTTTTTAACTCTAGGGATGATATAATATTACAGTTATGGAATGCAGATGAATAGTTTAAACACGTGAAAGACTGCTTAATAAAAATTCAGCACGGAGAAATATAGTGGGCTTAAATCATCATCATGTGATACATCAAATATCAAAAGGCCTAGTCCAAGCAGTTTAATCACAGTTTAAGTGTATAGAATGCTATTTTTCCACTCCTACGACGATACTATTTCATGAAAATTATTCGAGGAATACAATGAGTTACGAGACCGGAGGAAATCATAGCAATGCTTTTAAATTAGGAGACCATAAAAAACCCTTCTCAAAGAGAATTTCCGCTCAAATCATCTTTCCTCGGTAGTCATGCTTTTATTTTTACAGAACATATCCGGTAGTATTCCCGCTAACTTGATTGGCCGCCCTGCTGTCGTCATTGGGTTCCCCCTGCGTCGTGTTCGTCTCTGTTTGCGCATGCGCTTTTCTGCATGAAGCCCACAGTCTCGAGCAAAACCAACGACGCAGCAGCGGCGGAGAGGAGCTTCCCCCTTCCCGGTCAGCACGGGACGCTTCAGGTACGTACAGCTGCTACTCATGTTTTTGTGTCACCTCATGTCAATTTACATATGTGAGACTTATTCTTTGACGACTTGTAAACGCCATGTTTTGCATGGTATTTCTGTGTATTTGAATGTTTCTTTGGTCAAAGGGGAGTAATAATCGTCATCTTCTTGTTAAATGTTGGCCTAATCGTTTAGTCAGAGATGTTTTGGTGTATTATTGACTTTCCTTGCAGATACACCTCCACGACTGACGTGGGGTATCCCTGTTTGTCAGAAAATACCAGCGATTAACATTACAGGAAACGCCAGCCTTTTGCTGTTTATTCAGTGCTGCGTCCTAACTCAGCTGTCAAGTGCGCCCAGTCCAATAACTTGACATTATCAGTCAGCATCTGGGTTGAACAAGAAGCTGTGACCTGCACTGTGAGAGCCCAAGCACCTGTTTCATTCATATATTATTAACCCTTCATATTTGGATTCAGTCACGGCAGATTCTGCTGGTCTTCTTTGGAGACAGCGCAGACCAGCCTTCATTCAGTGAGGCTGCAATGCAAGATAACCCTGCTTCTTAACGAAGATATGTAACAGATGAAATAGGTGAGAGGCTTCTTGCCAATTTTATCGAGGTGAGTTTTCATCCGGTTGGTGCGTCTCGAGTGAAGCACAGGTCATATATCGGAAATTTTAACTTTTGTTATTAGTCAACTTGTAAGTTCAACGTGCTTCGTCTATCACGCAGGGTCCTGCATCATGGTCGAACATAGCGACTTGTGTGTAAAGTAATAATATTTTAGAACAGAGGTGCTGAGTTATTTCACTGCTACACGAGCCGCATTGGAGAACAGTTCCTCTTGAGTTGCAGCACTTAAAATGTAATGTTTTATATCAGGTACACACACACGGTGGTTAGTTTTGATTTCTAAAATTAACAGAACTTTAATGCAGTCTGGGATGATTCTGTACATGAGCAATACAGTAGCAGGTACACACACAGATTGCAAATAATACATGGCCCTAAATAGACCAGTCCAGAAACAGTAGATAATATAAATATAGATGTGCACACTGCACACACAGGAGAAAGATCAGTGTATGTATGAATGTTTGAAAAACAAACGTGTCCCAGAGTCATTTAATGCAGTCATGATTGATGACAGTCTGGATTGATTACAAGGCCCCTTCCTACACTTTTCAATCTGCATTCACAATACATATCTTGTTTCATTACCTCAGTCTAAAGGTCTTTAATAGCCTTTTGCCAGTTTAGGCAGCCTGACAAAATATTGCTGGGCCTTCTGTTTGTTGGGTTGACAGATAGAGTGTATCTGGTGTTATCTGAAAGTGCACATGGAGGAGAACTTCCTGCCAGGTTTAAAAGCATCCGTGGCTCAGTTCATCCCAGCTCTGTTGTCCTTCTTTAGTTGCCTTGTTGCAGATGTTTGTGGCTGTCAGTGGCCCTGGGCTTATCTTTTTGTTGTCTTCCTCTCTTTAAAAGATTAGGAAAAAGCTGAAAATAATTCTTATCTTCCATGGAAGCATTAATGGCATAGGCAGGCATTATGTCTATATTTGTGTTTCATGTAAGGTTGCCAAAGGGAAGGAATAGCAGAGAGACACAAGGTGCAATGTAAAACAAGAGATTTGGTGTGCTAGGTCAAGAGGTGGTAATTGAACAGATTGCTCTCTTGTCCTCTTTGACCTCTCCTTGATTTTTTAATGCTGTATTGAGTTTGAGTGTCTTTAGTGAGAAGTGCGATAAACCTAAACCCTGGTAGTTTCAGGATTGCACTCTTGACACAAAAACCCATTGTTATGTTGCTGTACTACCTCCACTTGTAATTAATGCTAACTCTGAGGCCAGCAAACCTGTAACCTAGTGACTGTCACTATGTTTTGTAGTGGACATGTGAGTGTGTCCTCCCTGGCTGAGTGTAGTCGTCCGTATCTGGAGATGTGTGTGTAGAGATAACTTAGCAGCTTGGCCAGATCACTGTCTTGCTTCCTCGTGACCAGTCCTCTCTGACTTGGTGAGCTCTGTTGATTTTCTCTAGCACTGCTTTCATCTGTCCAGTTTGACAGGCTGTGCTCTGGTGGTCGTTCAGTTAAAAGGTTGAATATTTACAGCTTGTGGTTGTAGTTAAAACTAAACACTATTAACAGTCTCTGCTGTCTCCAAGAGTCTTTTGCAGTGTGCTGTCCTGTGTTTTGAAAGTCCTCTTTCCAATCAGGAAGTCCGTCTTTCATCTTGTTTCTTCTGTTTCAGGTAAAGATTTCTGGCTTCTTTAAAGAGTTTAGCCACAACATAACAATGTCCCTGAGTGTAGTGTTGTGAGGACACTGGTTCTCTTGGCCTGTCAATTAGAGTGCCAGCATTCGCCGACGGGCTCTGCCAGCAACTCAACATGATACATTTTCTGAAAAGGCTGCCTGTAAGGGGTGAATAGAGCCCAGGTTGCAGAACACACCACAAAAACTAGGGCGACAGACACTCTTTGACAGCCATTAACTAGCCGACAACCATCAGTTAGCTTGGTGTGTTAGGGCCCTGCAATATCTCAAAAAAAAATTAAAGTAGCCAGTATCTTTTTTTGTAGATGTATTTTTGATAAATGCTAGCAGCCAATGTAAATGTAATTCACGGGCACTTGCATTCCTCTGACTACTTTATAATAAAATAAACTTGTGTCTCGCCAGTCGTATGCTTTCAGTGTGAAGCTGCAGCATTAGGAAATGTTTAGTCTGCATCAGCAGTAACATAAAAGCCCTGAAACGCTGCCCCACAGAGTGCTGTTCGCTTGCTTATTTAAAGTATATTCATATTGAACATGTCACTCGTCCAAATTGGACTGAATTTGACACAGCACTGCTTTTGATCCCCAGAAATACACCCTACAAATGTGACATAGATGGTCTCAAAAGAAACACAATTCCTTGACACACACATAGATCCCTTCTTTTATAGTCAGATGATGATGGGTGGAAGCACTGCTGTTTCTCTGTCCCCAGAAATACAGTTTGTCCTCTGAAAACAGATTAGTGTTGTTGTTGTTGTGTTTCAGACGTTGCCTGTGGTGAGCAGATAGCATCTGTAAATGGTGTCTCCTCTACTGATATACTGGCTAAGCTCAGCTGGGATTCTGAACCTAACTTAGCGTGTCTGCCATCAGCCACTTCTGCTTGCCACACATATTGTAGCATGTGATATATGATCACGCAGTTCAGCCATCACACTGTGTACCCAAACTGACCTTTACATTTACAATTGTGAAGACATTTAGCTCTATAAATCAAAATCAAGTGACAGTAAATCAGTGATCATTTGTTGAGGTAATGGGTTTTTCTGGCTTGTAAGCTGTACAGTAAAAATTTGACTTTATTATTGCTGTCAGTTTTACAAACTATGCCAGAGAGCTGTTGGTGACAGAAGCTGATAACAGTTAACACGGTCCCTGTCAGTGCCTGTAATCAGGTATCACACACTAACACTTCTTTCTGATATGGTCCAATCTCTTTTGCTTCATAGTGCCAAAGCTTCTCTGCAGAAGGCTGAGGCCAACAGAGGCAATCCAAGACCGACGTTCCTGCACTTAGAGCGCTCCACTCACTCACACACAGCCTGTGAAAGACTGATGGTACTCGGCTAGAAGACTGCTCGTGTTGTGAACTAAGAGGAGTCATTCTTGGTTTAGAGTTGGGGTGTAAAATAGCCCAGTTCATTTACTGCACTTAAGCCAGTTTACCTTTATCAGAGTCTCGACTTCATGACATATAATCAAATTCGTCTCAAACTTTTGCCAGTTTATGGCTAATTGTGTTGGAATGACGGCCTATAAGGAAATGAACCCGTTGTGAGTGTCTATGTCAAAGAGGCACTAAGCCGACACTCAATGCACTTTTTCTGTGTTCAGGCTGGTTACAGTCACGACCAGAGGCACTAAAACAAAGGGGTGTACCGATCCATCGATCTGGATCGATATATTGATTGGTTAAGCAACAATCCAATCAATTCGATGGAAACTCAAACCATCGATCAATATCGTCATCTTTAAGATAAGCCTTTATTTTGAAATTCCGACGCATACTCGTTTCACAGTTTCCGCCCAATTGCGCCTCGTTCTGAAGTTTCAAACAATGCAAGCGGCGAGCAGCCGAGGTGAAGAGGATGAGGAGATTTACTCCCCTCTTG
>JAPZDZ010000023.1:6339752-6360891 GCA_029783805.1 Acanthurus tennentii | reverse complement strand
TTGTATCGTTGTCCAAAGAATTGATTTAGTATGGTATCGTCATGAAACTGGTGATTTACACCCCTACTAAATACACTAATGCAAAGAAGTCGAAGCAACAGAGACATGTTAAGAGTCCAAAATGTGAGATTCAAATTGTAAACTAGAGTTAATCGCTCCTCTTTATTGCAGAGTTACTTGTTCTTAAGTGTTTCAACTTAATGCTACTTTTTGCTAATACTGTCTTCTTTACTCCTCTGAATTTACTGTACAGCTTAGTTATTTGTTTTCTATGCAGACTGATATGACAAGCCTATTGAATGTAACACAATATACAAGTTAGTTCGTATAATCTCCACCTGGACACTTTGCAACATTAATGTGCTATTTACATCCAAAATAAATCGGCCCGTACCAAATCCCTTTTATTCAAATTTTTAAATGAATCATCAAATGTCTGTCTGTTGTCATATTTTATAGCAACTTCACCCCCTGCACATTACTCTCAAACTTTGACCGCTGGATGATTTTTAATAATTCGCTATAAATAGGCAGCACACTGTATATTAGCTGTAGGCTAGTGAGCATTGCAGGCACAAAGGAGTTGTGTCTGTGTTTGTATTCTGACTAAACTTATCAGCCACCAGACTCCAGTTCTTAATATTCTTGTTATCTTGTTTTTTTCTGTCTTGTCTTTGTATGATCATAAAGTAAGCAGTAAAAAAGTTGACAGTTGAAGCTACACAGACACACTGAAGTAAGAGTAATACTTTTTCATCCCTAATATTTAAAAATAAACTCAGAGCTCTCCTCATGTCGGCAAATGGCTCCAGATCAAAGCCAAAGTGACTCACACGGAGGAGAGGAAAGAAAAAGTGGTGAGACGCAGAATCGACTCTCTGCTTGTATTTTCAGGACTGAGATATCTCAGCAGACACAAACAATGGGGAAAGGTTTGTGAGGAAAGTCCCCACCTCTATCAAGCTAAGCTTTGTTCAGGAGTGCTTCATGGTCCTTTCAGACCTAATGTTTTTGGTTTGGAGTTTCCCTCATCAGAAGGTCAGAAGCTGTTAAAAGTGCAGTGCTTGTTTTCTGTTCTCTTATGGTTTCTCTTGTACTCTGCTTGTGAGGAGTTATTTCTTATCCTTCAGCTCTTTGTGACACCAAGGAAATGCACATCAGAGGCATTAAACAACTTCTGCTTGTCACTGGAATGTGGTATCTGAGTATGGATGCTGATTAAGGAGTTACTCCTCAAGATTTATAAGTTCATGTTATTAAAAAGTAAGTATGAACAGGCTCTGAACAAAACACAGAATTCAAACCCTAACCCTGCTCTATTCAGCAGCAGCAGCAAAGTCGCAACACCAAGTAGCAGGATTCACATTTCACTTTTTTATGGTCTGTTGCCTGCAGCTCTTCATCTAGCAGCTCACTGTGGCTGCTCCAACTTTTTACATTTCTCCCTGAAATATTCTAAACTGATTTGCTGTCAAAAATGCAGAAAATGTCTGTTGTCCTGTTAAATTGCTGCATAAACGTTTGTCTGTAGGCACATTTTTGATGAACAATACCAGTAGAAGCTAAAATCACTAACACAGTGCATTTCCCCACACGTGACCTCTTTGTAATGAAAAGTCAATCCTTTTTCATCAGTTGAAGATGTTTAATGTGGAGCTGCATTTGTAGGAAATGTCCATTTTCTGTTGGTAGTATCTCCTCACAGATTTATTGTAACTGATAACACTGGTGTTGTAATGACTGAGAGGAAATGTTCTCACTGTTGTGCTCCCTACAAGGCATCAGGCTCTTTTGGAGCAAACAGTTGTAGGAACTCCCTCAGAGGAACCGTCTACTGAGGAGTTCCTGAGGAACTATGCACCTGTAAGGGCTTTTCTTTTCTGTTGGCATTTGCACGGCAAATAGAGATGAAGTTCCTACTCTGAAGTTGAAGCTAGAAAAGTCAATTGAAACAGAATTGTAAGAGCTGTGATCTTCATAGTTCCTGTGGTTCAAATACAATAAAACAGGGTTCTTAGAACTATGAAATTGTTCCTCCTGTCCATAAAATAACTATTCTGTATCTGACTGCATGGGTGATGCCCTGAGAGAGCACTTCGGGGATTAACTCGTGACCTGAGAAGGGGACTTTGAAAGCACCATGCCCACAGGCTGAATTGATATTCTGTGATATTGTATGTGACATAAAAGAAAAGCTGATTAGTTGCTTTGCTTTTGCTGCAATACCAGGGTGACCGAGAGAGATGAACTGTGAAAAACCACAAGGGCTGAGAGTAATAATGCCACGCTCATATCCTGCTCAACTGATGTTTTTGTGGATGAGCTTGCTAAGTAATATTTCTTGGGGATAAGAGAGGCTTAGGGGCACGTTGCATAACGGCATGTGTGAATCCTGCTAAGTGCAGCGCACACTGAAGATGAGGAAAGTGTAGAACAGGTCTTGTGATGCTGTTGTGCTGCACAGCTCACAGCAACAAGAAGAGATCCGCCCCACCGAATGACTCAAGCTTTTCATTACTCTCCGACATGATAGAAATGCCTCCATCTGCACGTTACTGCAAGGGATAGAGTTTATGTATGTGTGTTGGCTGGGGTTTACTGGGGGCTCCCCCTCCTGCTCATCGGAGCAGAAATACTGCAACCTTTGCAGTCCTAGTGAAGGAACAGGGATTTACTGAGGCCATAAGTGTGCATGCGTGTGTGCATGTGTGTGTGTGCGTGTGTGCGTGTGTGCGTGTGTGTTTCAGTGCATTTGCAGTGGCCGTGGCCGGACAGGAGGACAGGATTTCATGAATCAGGCCAAATGGCGTCACTGGTCAGCAGGTGATTGTGCCGCAGCCACCCAGCTCCAGCAGTGAATCAGCTGGGCATAGGCCTCCAGAAAAAAGACGTGATGGGTGTTTCCTTCTGAGATCTCACTTTGCCTCTTTACCATGAAAAACTTCTTCATTTTAAAGAGAGACCTGAGATCAAATTATATACAGCATACTTATATAACAACAGTTCATACATACAAAGACGCATATAAATCAGTGGGCAGATTTTTAAAGTCCCCAGGTGTTCTTTGCTGCTCATTCCAGTATTGAGGTTCAAGAAACCAATCTTCTCCAGTTGAGCTTTAGCATGAGGAACTTCTTAAGGGGACACTTTTGGTGGCCTTGTTGTTTGCACTTAATGCAGTAAGGGACATTTTGGTCAGTGATTACATCTGGCCTTTTAACTTAACTGCAAATTGGTGATTAATGAAATTCATTTTAAAGGCAGCTGCATTATCAGCATAGCATACAAAAACATTGCTGTATGTAGTGGATTGTACAGTACATCCCCTGAAATTAAAGGAAAAACAAGGATACTTCAGGTTTAAAAAAAAAAAAAAGATTATAAGTCTTTGCTTTTTGAGAAAAACTTTCAGTGTGAGTCGAAGAGAAGAGGATGGAGTGAAAACTTCAAATCTCTGTGCTCTTGTAAAAGCATTTATTCTGTTTGCTTGGAGTAAAGAACAAATTCGAGGCCTTAAATAGCTAGCTTCAAACTTTATTTTTCATACAGTAATATTCATGACTAACCAAGCAACAAAGTTAACAACATCTTAAGATATTATTTATCAAGATGAACAGCAGAACAGAACTGGCCAGTTTGCTCTGTGGACTGTGTGGGTGTGGTTTGATCTGATTTATTTGACGGTGACCAAACAACCAGCTCTTATCAGGCTCAAATGTTGTTAGGTTCTGATTGGTGCACACAGGCATGTGACATCACCCTCATCCCACACGCTTCAAACAGTATGAAGACTGAAGAGAAAACCACATGTACAAAAAATCTCTCATGTTTAACAGTTAAACCTGTTTTAAAATTTGGAAGAACATATTGAGTTTCTGGCTCAAAAAGAAGCTCATTGAGAAATGTATGTTTTCATGCCATTTAAGTGATCACTTTTTGATTTGTGTGTGTGTGTGTGTGTGTGTGTAGGGGTTAACAGTGTTAAGGCTGTTGTTGTTCAGGCAGAAGAGCCAATAGTGCCCCAGTGTGTAAGATGTGTGTACATGAAGAACAGGTAGCCTTTACTGTTTGCCTTCCTACTGACTTGTGATACACGAAGTATATCTTTGTGTTTTTTTGCAAAATGGGCTAAATGTTTATATGTCAGTCAAAGCCATATTTGTAATGTCAGAAGCACTTTTTTAAACAGACTGTGATCTAAATAAAATATAAACATGGGGTCTCTCCTTATTTGAATGTTGCAAAATATGAATCGAGAAGTTTTGATAAAACGCCAACAACAGCAGGGCTTTATATAGGCCTGTTCCATATCGACATATGGCGGTTACCTTTGAAATCTGAATGTTATGAATATTTGAGAAACTATCGTCAATAGTGTTACCAAGGATAAAATTAGGAGAGTTTAGAAAATTGGATCATTTCACTGTAATGTGTCATTTAAACCCCAAATAAGACAAAACTGAATCAATTATACAAAATCAAAGAGTATACCAGGACTCAAATGACAATGTAGATAGAATTCCAAAGTATTGCCCAGGTTTAGGGTCAAAGGAATCCTTACGGGGGAGTCAGCACTCCAATACTGTGTTGAGATATATCATACATGGACTGTTGAAGCAGTGTTGAGTACAGTGCTGTTCAAGTTAAATAGCAGAGAAGCAGAGAATTTGTGATTGTGGATCGATGCTTGAACAGATCAGACGGAAAGTTCAAGACCATACATTTCCTGTCATTGTGGTTTTCCATAAATAATTTCAACTTCCTGTTATTTGAATGATAGAAATGCATAAAAAGAAAATAGTAATCTCACCTTTAGCTTCAGTAGTTATTTGAGATTTCAGCAAACTTACAGCTTTAAAGCAGCACTTGAAATGATATTTCAGGAATAAGACTTTGCCTTCATCTGAATCACAACCATGCTACTTACCGACCCACAACCAAGGCTGATGCTAGCTACACTCACACTGCAGTCATCCTACTACTTTTGTTACTGAATAAGCTTTCAGTGAAGCTTAATGTTATCTGCTTGTCTTGATTATTCCTCTATATCAGAACATTACCTCAACAGCACATTCCCATAAACGCCACCAAGGTAGGGAATGGTACAGGAACTCGAGGTGGAGTTATTTTACTTAAGGAGCCACACATGCACTGCCACCCTGTTTCACACATCACCTGGAAAAGTTTTACATGTGAACATAAATGTCTAAATGAGCTGACCTGGAATTAACCCTGCCAACTCCCCGTTGTGACCTCTGATTGAGCCTGCAGTTTTATGTCTTAGTAAGGCAGAGGACACAGCGAGTGAGCCTGTTGATGCTATTTGACATTCTTGATGCTGCACAAAGCAAAGCTGCTTGTACTGGTTTCTTCTTGCCTCTGTGTTGCTATCCACATGTCCAGATATTATGGTACAGACATTAACACACCGAGGGTCACCTCTGCCTGTGCCGCTGTGTCGGTGACAGTTGGGCCAGAGGCACTGAACTGTTTGTTTGTGCATACTTCTGTCCATCCATCCCATTTTTGTGAACACTTCATTATAGGAACACCTTGACAAAAGGTCTTCAACTTTACAACCCTGCGTGCACATGGACTTAAGGATGAACTGATGAAATTTGGTCCCCAAAGGTCAGAGGTCACTATGGCCTGACCCAAACACCTGCCTTTGGCCATAAATCAGGAATTCATACACTAATAACTAATAACATTTTACACAAGTGTCTGATAAGTTAAAGGAAGGCGCAATAACATTTTATATTCAAAACGTCAAAGGGCAGCTTCTCTCTGGCATCATGATGTTCTGTAAAAACACTTCTCCATCCATTTTACAAAAACCATAGCTCATAAAAAAATTGAGATTTTGACAATATTTGACGCTTGGCTGGATCAGTTGGTGACAGTGATCTCGCGTGGCTGCGTTAACACTGTGCTGATGGTAAAGGTAGTTCCCCATCACCTGAACCAAACTAAGTATGGCCTGACACAGACAGTCACCATTTGTGTGAAAGGGCAACTCCAGACAATGTCCACACCTGATTCTGTGAATAATAGCCAGGGCTCATGTGGACTACAAAAAAAACCAAAACAAAACAAAAGACCTGAACCACTGATGAGCGATTTCATTCACTTCAGGAGGAGTATTTCTGTTGGAGGAATAACTCCCTTTGCACTTTGCTTCATAATTTTGAAGATGTTGCACATGCACCTAAAAGCTACAGAATGAAACAAGGAAATGGAAATATCCAAATGCTTTAAATGACCTATTGCATATCAGCACTCATGGAACTCCTTTTGCTCCGAAGCATTTGGTCAGAACCTTTTTCCGTATAACTGTATAAAAATGGCCTGTTTTATAAGCCTATTGCCAGATGTGGGACTGCAACATCCTGTTCATAGTGAGAAGCTGCAGAGTCTTCTGATATGATCCAGGCTGTGTTCTTTTCTCTTCAAAATACTTCCTCCTTTTTCCCACTTATTTTCTCTGTGACCTGAAAACTGATATGTTGATAAGGAGCTGCTTAATGTCTCTGTGCAGCGAAATCTGATCGAGGAAACCCAAGAGTGTTCTGTCAGGAAGTGTTTTTGTTCTTTTGTTTCTGTCTTTCCTCTTTCTTTTTTTTGGTCAGACCACAGAACCGGCTCTGCACAGCAGCTCAGTTTTGTTATTGACTGCTGGATTGACTTTTGTTGCACAGTAACACATGCTTTCAACCACGGGCTTTGGCTTTGTTTGTCTTGTAAAAGAAGTAACCCCAGCTTTGTCTGTAAAACCACCTGTCAGGTGGCCTTGTACATTTTTGAACTGAATAAAAAAGATGATGTTTCTCTCTTTTCTTTTTCACAGATGTATTGGATTAGTGACTTCACTTGATGTCGGCACCCTAAAGGGGTGGGAGAGTCTGCAAAAAAAACCCTGATTTCAAAACTTTTCCAACAGCACCCATCTGTGACCACTCTCATGTTCTTGCAGAGCACTAAATAGCTCGGTCCAAATACACTGCTGCAGAACTTTTAGGAAGGGCCCCTCTTTTCATCATGGAGGGTGTCACAATGGACAACCTGATAGACTTTGATGTCCCCTCAGAGCCCACAGCTTTAACTGTCCAAGGAAGCCAACACCAAGGCCATACAGACATTTTCTCCCCAGAGCCAAAGTCCTCCACGGGAGTCCACCAGCAGCTCTTACTGCCAGAACCCATGGCACCAACCAAGCCCAGCTCTCATGAACACGAGGAAGAGGAAGGAGACAACGATAGTGATGCTACAGAGTCTGCAGACAGCGAGAACGACATGGACCCACCCTCTCATATGTGGGAGACGAGGAGGTCATCATCTTCCTCCGCTCATAGTGGAGAGGACGCTGACACTGAGACGGTGGAGAGGAGGCAGTTCATGAAGGCTTATGTGGAGAAGGTGTTTCATGGAAAGTAAGGAAACTGTTTGCTGTTGAACCAATATGGGGGTCAAACAGAGCGGGCAATTCTCTTGGAAAACTTCTGTCACAGAAGGCTCTAATATATGTCTGTATGGAGGCCTCTGTGAGAATGTTCTTAGGCACGTCTAAACGAGCTAAATGTGAACATTATCATACACATAATGGTCACACAGTATACTTTCAAAAAATGCAACCATTAAATCAGTCAAAAGTAGCCTAACTGACAAGTTGAAAGCCCCAATGTGATCATCCTCACTTAGACAGAATAAATGATATCAAGAAATCAGTAGCTTGCAGCAAGATTTAGTGGGGTTGTAAAATGTTTTGATTTTGCAATTCTCATTCCATTAGAATAATTAAAATAAATATGGTTAATTGTATAAACTTTAAATATATAAACAGATAAATATCTCTCAAAAAATACCTAAAAATATATATTAGAAAATATGCATTGAAACAGTACCAATCAATAAGTACAACATAAATGAACAGCCTGCAGATTTTGCTTGTTGAAATCAACAAATGATGAGTACATCGCCTTTTTATTTACATTCATGAAGTATGTGTCCGGGTCTTTGGGGTGCACTACCACATGTCAAAGAGCAGTTTCAGCAAACTTACTGTGTAAACTGAACAAAAAGTGCTTGATTGCATCAAGATACTGTTCATTTGTTTTTTATAAAAACCGTCCATAATAAGTCTGGCAATGGGTTGTGTGGCTGCCATCCATGATGCTGCATCAGTTCATTTGAGATGATGCAGAGTTTTTTCTAATGCGGACCTGATAGTCCCTTCTGCCGCTGCCGGTAGGAAGTCCAGGCTCAGCAGTGTGTCTGTCGGACTGATTATCCTCTGGCATCAATAATCCTGATCCTGGCTCCTTAATACACCGTGATGCACTACTGGATATTTTTCATAGAATTAACTGTCCTCAACCTCCCCATCTTTCACAGACCTTTATGTTATTGTTATTCTCTGTCAAATTGGCTGTTTGGTTCTTTTTAAATGCAATGATTTGGTGTCAGCTCTTTTTTCCCTCTTCACTGACTGAGTTGTGCTGACACTTTTTCCTGCTTCAGGCTGCGTATTAACTCCTATTCACATCAACACTGCTCCATATTTGTCACTCAGGATGACATGAAACGTTTATCTGCTCAGAGCTCCCCATGACTGGACACCAGAGACCCACAGACCCAGGGGAGACAACGGTCTCACCACTGCAACAGTATTTGACAAGAAATCAGATGTGAGCAGGGTGAAAAGTGAAGGGTGCCTCTAAAAACCAGCGTACCTTTGTTTCTAATTTCACTGACATTTATTGACCTGTGTTTTGGAACTCACTGCAGGCCTGGCCTTCTAGGCAGTGAAAAGGACAGAGATTAAGACCCGGCCGCCCAGCTCTACAGTCTTGAAAAACAAACATTTAAACTAGAAAGGTTCTTCCAGATAAACCTCAACTGGGTCTTTATCATTTGAAAAGTTCAGTGTGTACTGTATTCTATTTGTTTGTGTTCATGTTTTTTTCTCTCAGGGTCTGAAATAAGCAAAGTGGGAACGAAATAGCCTATGTTAACCCGAATTCCTACCTTTGCATTTCAAAAGATATTTGTTCTCACTTGCACATAGATCTGTATGTATATATTTTAATTCTATTATCAACCTAAAATATACAAACAGCTCGATGATGCAAATCTGTTTTTCTCTCTTTTTGTCATCACTTACTGTACATGAGAAATGCTGTGAGATACTGAAATGTCCTGTCCGTCTACTTCTGAATATTAGAGTCAGTCTGATAAACCATAAGTGAACAGAGCAGGCTGTGAGGAGACAGACTGTTCACAGGCTGTAAACTGCTGCTGCAGTGAGGTTTCTGTCCATGTTTTCACAGAGAGGACTTTGACCAGGAGGAGAAGGCACGTTTTGGAGAGCTGTGCAGTGGAGAGAATGGCAAAGGCAGGGAGTGGTTTGCCAAATATGTCAGCGCACAGGTAAATATGGACAAATGATGAAATGGAAGTCAGACATAATATTTGACCAAAGAACTGCTGGTTCTTGTTTGATCTGTAACCACACAGTAAGAAAGCCAGCGTAGGCCCACTTCTGTTTAATTTCGGTCTAAGTCATTTGCTTTTAATAAGTTGAAATTGAACCCAAAAAACTCCAAAATGGTCCCCAGATATTTTTTATTACAGGTAGTTGTTAGCAGTATTACCAAATTTCCTTGTTCGCCTAAAGTAAGTTTCCCTTTTACTTAAATAAACCTGCGTGCTTGACGCTAACACAAATGTCAGACTTGGGTTTTGACTGACATGGTGATTCATAGGCCTTTTTTTGATTATTTAATTAGTAAAAGTACATATTAGTCCTACATAACCACCAACAGAGCATCTAATTAAAAGGATAGTGTCGTCCTCAGGGATTTTTTAGAATCTATGAAGTTTTTCATTTGTGTAACTCAGATGATGTTTGTTGAGATCTTGTCTTGTTAACAAATCAGGCCAAATAAACTAGTAACTTTCTGTTTGTATTCACAGCGCTGCCACTCGAAATGTGTGAGCGAAGCCACCTTCTACAGACTGGTGCAGTCTTTTGCAGTTGTTCTGTTTGAGTGAGTCGATATGCTTTATATGAGAAAAAACATACTGCAATTGTCGAATCCAACACTGAGTGTAAAAAAGAGGGCTGGTAATATTCTACAAAGTTGTTGTCAGCACTTCTCATGAAAGGACAAAAGTCTCTCCATACTTGTGACTCTTACCATGCTGGTTGGCTCCTACTAAAGACCTAAATGTTTGAAATCAGATCACAAATGCCTCCTTTCACTTTCTCAGATAAAACTCAAAAATTTCTTTCAACAGTTGGCTATAGTAGTTTTTGCAAATGTTACTCAAGCAGCTCAAACTGTATTGCAAAATGTATTATTTTGCAATCCAAATTTCTTGTATTGCAAAATAATAGAACACAAGAAATACTTTTTAAATTTGTGTTAAGAAATTGTTACTTTTCAAATCCTAAGAAAAACAGAAACAAGTAATAAAAAAATATGTATGCAAAAATATTTTCATTATGCTACAAACTTAAAGTATATCTGGTAAACAAAAAATAAGACATAGAATAAGTCAAAATAACTATTTGTGTGGTCTACTTTCAGTGATGGATTAACACTCATTTGATGCTCCTAGTACTATATTGTGGATCAATAAACTACAGTGTGTGTTTATGGTTAAGAAGGAACGTGTTACCAGATGCTCATTGATCTGTTTTTAATCATTTTTGACAACAGTTGAGCTCTGGCACAGAGGAAGAACAGACAAACATGTAAAAATGAATTTGTTTTGGACTGAGTTTTTTTATGGCATTTCTTGACAATAAGAAACTCAGGGAGCATCACAGACTTCTCATTTTAATAATAAAGCTCTAATAATTTGCATTAAGTCTAGCAGTGAGGTCATGAGAGGATCATCTCTGAAGAAATGTTGCATTTACAGATGTTACCAGATGGATGACTACAGCCCAGCCAAAAACCTCATGACCATGTGCTTCACATACTACTACATTGGTAAGATCTCCTTCAGTCTCTCTTCAGTCCTCACAGTCCATACCTGTCATGTTTGACACTCTCTTTTTAAATTGCCACAGACAATATGGTTTGAATATAAACACAACATGTTGTTAAGTTGAGAAAAGAGTTACACAGCAAAAGGAAACTGAGTGTGGATGCTTTTTGGTGAGGGTCACTCCTCAGTGCTCATAAAGAGAGCACTCCTACCACCGGTTCGCCCTGGGGCTTCTCTTGCAGCAACACCACAGACTTATGCAATCATTTTGTGGGCTGCATTCCCGTTGGTGCTTACACAAGAAGGAAGCTTTGAGTGATTATTGTATCACCACGGAACAATAAATTGCATCAACATCTGTCTGGCCTGCTGTAATTTTTTACATGTAAAGTAAACCTGCACTCTAGGTAGCTTTGCATAGTGGTGAATGGCTCGAAGAGGTTTCAAACCAAAAACTGCAAAGAAGCTCATCTGATTCAAATGAACAGGGCCTGGAAATGTTTACATGTTTCTGTCTTCTAAAGCCAAAAGTCTGTTAACTAAAGGACCCATCTGAGGACTAATTATTCTTCTCATTTTCAGCTCTCTGAGTCGAAACCTGTTTAGATGAAGCTAAATGGTCCATCTTATTACAGACGACCTAATTTTTTCTCAAAGCCACACTGTGTTTCACAATGTGAACACCTGTGAGATTAACCTTGCCTCAGAGGCTAACCAACAAAGTGACATCTGTGGACTGTACAATCTGTGCACTGTTCACTGTTTATCAGTCTGAGCAGTCTGTAATGTCTCACACCAACCACAGACTGATGCTTAAATGAATCCTGACAGATGGTCTGCTTATACACTGTTTTGCTCATCTTTAATGAAGATAGAATCTGATATAACCGATGCTTGAGCAGCATCTATGCTCTTCAGAAGTCACCATTTTTGTTTTCAAACAAACAGTGGCTTCTCTCAGGGAGTGTCGCACCCTTGGCTGCCAGTTCTTTATGGATTCATAGGACTCTGATTGATCCAAACCCCTGTGGTCACAGATGCATAACATGAAGTCTGGTGAGATAGGTTTATATAATCACGTGTTCTCACAAATCTGGCTCTCTAACCAGGTAAGAACACCTTGTTAGCCAAATGTTTTGAGCACATACTGCATGGCCCTTGAGCCCAACTATCACCAGTTTCATTCCAGCCGTACCCGGAGTTTCATGTCATCTCTCCCCCTTTCCTGTCTGCCTTAGTCCCTATCCAAGGAAAGCAAGAATGCCCCCCCAAAAACTTAAACACTAGTTTATTGATGTACAGATAAATACCATCATGTTGGACTCTCTTCTTTGTCCTCTTTCAGGAAAGTTCCAGCCGTCCCCCTCAGAGCTGCTGGATCGTGGAGGTCCTCCAGCTGGTCTGGACTCATACCTCAATAAGGCCAACTCCTGGCTGTCTGGGAAGAGGGATGCCGCTGAGCGCCTTCTTAAAAATACATCAAAGACTGACGTCAAAGGCTTCTTTGGAGGCCTAGAGAGCAAGCTGAGGAGCTCAATGGCTCCCAAGACTGAGTGAGCAAAGGCATCTCCTTTGATTTCTTGAAATTTGCAAGTCATGTGTAGTTTTCATTCCTCACTCTTTTCTCTAATGCATTGTCCTCTGCAGGGATGGGGAAGGCCCAGTTGAGACAAAGCCCATATCACCGGGTAAAGTGCACAAAAAATTGCTTGCAGTAGGCGATACAAAAAAGCTCATTCTTTCTCCCGCTCTACTGCTTTTTAGCTTCCTTCAAAATATGATTGAAATATTAAGCTTTGCCAGTTCCTGTCATGTTTTAATTTCATTCCGTTGTCAAATCTTCCAGAGGAAAAGAAAACAGAAAAGGTGTACCTGTACACCCACCTGAAGCAGCAACCCATCTGGTAAGGTGGAGGAACTTGGGTCACAAAGAACTGATACAGAAAATTTACATTCTCTATTCTTCATCAAAAGAACATCATATGGTCATTCAATCTCAGCATGTTACATTGATCACAAGATTTAAAGCAAAGAACCAAATAAAAATATATATATATATATATATCTGTTATATACCTGTATCTCATCTGCTGGGCTAATTAAAGGCAGTGTTAGAAGACTATTTAAGGACCTTGTAGATGCTGAAAAATACCTAATAAATGTCTCTGTTTTCTCTGTCAGGCACACTCTAAGATTTTGGAATGCTGCATTTTTTGATGCCGTCCATTGTGAGAGAAAGAAAAGATCACCAACCACAAGGTGAGTGTGACAGTGATCTGAACAGATAAATTAGACAGTTTAGATGCATAATATACAAATAACACTGATTCCTAATCACTTTGAGTGTGTGTGAGATGAGGAACAAATAACAGGATGTGCTAATTTGCTCAGTTTTTTGGACATATACCCAGTTGAAACAATGCAAAGACAGTGCATTTAATTTAGATTTTTGTAAGTAGTTGCTTATTCTGAACTCAATGCCAGCAACATGTTTCTAACAAGCTGGGACAGGAGAAACAAAAGACCTGGAACATTGTGGAATGCTCCAAAAAAAGACACCTACGTTTGGAATATTCCACATATAAACATGTTTAGTGATGACTGATTATAACATCATGATTGTGTGTAAAAGGGGCATTTTTGAAAACCTCAGTCGATCACAAGCAAGAATGATGTGAGGCACATAACTTTGTGATGCGTATGATTGTATAGTATATAGTAGATTACCACATGAGCTCAGGAACACTTCATGAAACACAGTCTCTTTACAAACGATTGCATTATAATTTCATTCCCATTTTTCAATAGCATCTTAACACATCGGTCAGGGCTGGCACCGTATCAGATTTTTTAATACACCTTTACAGTGGTCTAAAGAATAAAGACTCCAAATTTAAAAGAATTACAGAAAATTGTAATATTAATAAATACAGTGCATTGTGTTTTTTGTATTGTGTGTGTGTGGGGGTGTGTGTGTGTGCCAGAAAAAGGCAAGTTAGTTACTCTCAGTATTCAAAAACAACAATAACACATAAATTTCTCAATTTAATACGAAAAGCAACCACAGTAAAAGGTGCATTACACCCATGTTATCGTCAAGACTCCAAATACTTGTATTAAGAATTGGACCTTTGTTACAAAATGGTGAGCATTGTGGGGAGAAAGTAAAATTGTTTAAGCATAAGTGTGCTTTGTGTGTGTGTGTGTGTGTGTGTGTGTGTGTGTGTGTGTGTGTGTGTTCCTGTGTCATGATATTTGTCTGATGAAATGTAAATAAGGGTTAAAGAGCCTGTTGTGATGTATTGTTGTAACTAAAGACAAACCTCACAGTTGTGTTTAGAATGCCTCAGCCCGAACAACTACTCTCCTCTCCCCTCCTTTTCTCTTCTCTTCTCTCCTCTCCCTTCCACTTCTTGTCTACAAGCTGTTGTTGTTCTCCTTTCTGCATGTTGACTTTAATCCCTTTGTCTCCATGTGCCTTGCTGCCGGGCAGGGGAACGCAGGATGAAGAGAAAGACGAGAGGTCTGTCCTTCCATTTGTCAGCAGCCCTACAAAAAACAAATCAGTCAACCAAAAGAAAAAACAAAGCTTAATCAAGCTAGAGGATAAGGACAGAGGCTTTGCAATTTATCACAAATTGTCTAAAAACAGCTCATCACTGAGGTCCAGTGTTGCAGTCCTTTTGAAATAATTGCCACCCAAATAAAGAAATAAAAAGAGAGACAGGTGAAATACTTTGAAATTGCAGCTTGCTGTCACAAACAGAATTCTAGTTTGGATGATTATAAACTGAGGCCACAGCTCATAAACAAACATAAGATCATTTTGAACCATAATGTCTCAGGTTTCTGCTACATTTTTACAAGAAATAATACAGAATTGTGCTTTGGAGCAGTGTTTACATTGTAATCTGTGCTCATGCTTATGAAGGAACATCCACATGCTTGTTTATGTGGGGGCAGGATACACAACCCTGTCAAATGGTTTCACACAGTTCCCCTGCTTCACAGTCAGCAGTGCCAAGAAATGAGGCAAAGGCAGTGAAAAGAAACCTTTAGAAACATGGATGTAAACAGTTTGGGTTCAAAATAATCCAAAAAACTCAATTTAAATAATGAAGGAAATGTTTAAAATATGTGTTAGGGCTTGAGGATACACATGCTGTTTTAAATTGAGAAACAGAGGCATGATAAAAGTACACAATTATTCTGGTGCCCTGCTCCAGACTATTTTGTTATCAAGGTGGATGACCTCCAAATAAATGCAAGTCACACTGTCCTCATCATCTCTGATGGATGTGAGAATAAGAGTGGATGTAAAACAGGAGAAGCATCGAGAGTAAAAAGCATAAAAAGCTGAGAGCAGTCAGAGATGTGACAGGTGACAGAAACAGTGTTGATGTAAAAGTAGCTTGATGATCAGCCTTGTGGTGACGGCTGAGGCTCGAGGTCTGAGAGTCTCCTTGGGGCTAATTTGCAGTCTACAGTTTAATTTACAGTACTAGTATTGTCTGTAATTGTAGATTACAGACTGAACAACACAGGCCTAGTGTGAGATTTTTGTGCATATATTAATAGATACACTTACATAATCACAGAAGGGCAATAAAGTATTGTATTGTATAATTACAATTGGAAATCTGAAGTGGTTTACTTGTAATTACTTTATTACTCTGGGTGTGATTACTGTGTGTGCATTGTTGTTTTCAGTCTGTATTCTGTTCCATTGTTAAGCTTTACATGACTCCCTCAGCGGAAACCACTACAGTTCATCTTTTTTTTCATCCGCCCTGTGTTGGCATGTTGCTGTGCTTTTCTGTGGTTTCTGTGGTGATGTGAGTCATCTGGGTATTCTGTCACGCTGCTGTTGAATGTCTCTGACAGGTAAAAGCATCACACCCACAGTTAATATCCTGAATGTGCCAGAGACCCCAAATACAGGCTGCAATGCCATAAAAAATGTAGTGCAGGAGAGGGAGGCAGTGTGATGGTGTCCTCTGCCTCCTCACAGCACCTGCTAACTGCATGCTGATCTCCTTGCATGTGATCATTTTTTCTCTTCCTCCACCTGCATGTTTCCATATTTCCTTCACTGCTCTTTTTTTCTGGCTTTGCCTGCTTTTCTGTTTTCACATTGGATTAATTGTGGGGAAATACAGTACATCCCATGAATAGAATATCAACCTTAAAATAATTGAACACTGCTTTTGTGGCCAATTTTTAGAGTTTGGAAATGTGTTATTTGTTTTTTTCCTGCCAGCACTTTACTGAAGAAACTTGTGAGTAAATAAGAGATGGTATATAGTGAAGGAAATGGTTCAGCCATATTAAAAAAACAAAAATAGTCAATTATATCTTTTTGGAACAGATTTTTAAAATCAGTGTTCTTTTATGGTAGTTTAAAATGTGTGAATTAGGTTTTCTCCCTGCATTAATTTCTTGTTTTGTGCCACCTAGTGGCAGAGAGAGAAAGAAGAGAGAGAAAAACACCAAGAAGAATAACACTTAGATTTTTATATGAATTTTTTTGCTGGGTTCTGCGTTTTAAGCAACCATTTCCACATTACGAATAGCAAATTGACGGTTTGTTGATTTAAAAGATGTTGATCAGTGCAACTTTTAATTGGAAAAGAGGCTACATGACCACTTTTCATGTTGTCAACCTCTCTGTGAGGGGTATTTGAGAACATTCTGGTACCCCTTCCAGCTAAAAAGAAAAAGCAAATGGGATAAAGGAAAGTGAGACCCCTGGCTTGCATCAAACATCACGATCTGACAGATGAATCCCGTTGGCTAAACTGATAAGCTGAATCTTTGCGAAGATTCACTGGATAAATTTGGCAATACTTGTAACTATTGTCTTCCTACATAATTTATTTCATAATCATGTTTTTTTTTCTGTGTTACCATAACATATGTTTGTCATTGACCTGCAGTAGCAAGCATTCAGTAGGTGGTGCAAGTAAAAACAACAACCACTTTGCAGGATGGCAAGACTCCAGCATTTAGATTGCAGCAACAGTAATAGCACTAAAGATAATCAGTATTTTTATTGATGTTTCAGACAGGGAAGGATACCAGCAGAAAGCACTTAACTGTGTGAAATAAGGCCTAAGTTACGTGACAAAAATAAAAACTCAGTCTATTTTGACAGCCTTCAAAACTAAGGTGGTGTTGATGAATTCAGACATGGAAACTATTTTCAGGTTGAGTCCTTGTTTTACAGTGATTTACAGTGCAAGTTTATGCTTTTCATTTGCTTGTAAGCGACGATGATTCTTTGTGAATGAATCATTTGTTTTCTTCCTTCGCTGATGCCTGGTTAATGTGTTTCTTGCCTTTTCACGTTGTTTTATGTGTTTTATGTGTAATAAAATTTCTCTTTTTGCATCCCATTGCACAATTAGCAGTTACAGGGATGGATGTCATGGTGTATTTTAGTGATGCTCTCTTAAATCCACATTAGCTCCTGAACAGGAGAAAAGTTCAAGATTCCACTTTCCAGCATTTTGAAGGTTTATGTACAAACTAGTACTGTCTGTGGTATGACTGCATAAAGTCAGCCTGACACTAACTGCTGATCATTTTTTGACACCCACCCCTGACCTGTGTTTGTAAGGAAGCTAAGGGTCAAATGGAAAATTAGGAATTAAAGCCTGACTTGACTGTTTCTGTGCTGCAGGGAGAAGTGGTGTCATATGACTCAGGAGGAGAGGGACGATAGCTCCAAAATTGACGAGAACATCGCCTTCGGACAACTAGGGTGAGGAAGCCACCACAGTGTTGTTTAGGAACTCATACAGCGCAGTAAGAGGCTTTGAGCTGTGAGGAGTGTAGGAGCCCGGGACCCACATTTTCCCATGGTCATTAAGTCGAGACCCACTTTTATAGAATACAAACCAAACAAACTTATTTTTGAAAAAAATAGCCTTTAAAAACACATTTAAACATACATATGCATGCAAAGTGAATTTAAGAGCAAGGAACATGACAACTACATGTATAAAAGTTACTACAATAAAATGAAATATCGAAACTGCACAAAATAAATAAGGCTTCAAAAACAGATGCTTTCACCTAACCTGTCTTTTGTGGAAGTCAGTGAGACAGTTGGGCATGTACTTTACTTTTGATCAGAGTTTGTCCATGTCCATGGCAGCGGGTAAAATAAGCTCTTCGACTACTGTGCGGGGTTCCTTGGCCTTCATGATACGGTGAGCTATGTGGTAAGACCATTGACTGTATAAAACACTGGACAAACCCCCCCGTGACGTCACCCATTGGTTTATTTATTTATTTATTTTTATTTTTTATTGTTATTATTTTTCCAACACAGGGAGGTTATACAGAGTCTTAACTGAAAGTGATCATAGGAAATAACACAAAATGCAAACATCAACTTATTCAAATTACAGTGTAAACACAAGGAGTCATGTAAAAGCAGTATTACTAACATATGGGGTAACAAACCATATTCATCCATATTGTAAGCAGAGGAGGATGAAATTAAATAATAATAAATGGTATAAGTACATTTTATATTAAATCAGGGAATTTTAAGTATTTGATAAACAAGTCTGATATTTTTATGGCTTTGTTGTTCGATGATGTTGTTACTGTATTGAAGTATTGTTTGAGTTCATTTTCAAAGTATTTTCCATTTGGTTTTTTCTTTGCCCATTTTGTTTTGTGAATGTGAAATTTGCCCAGCATGATGATAGTCTGTAACAAAAGGGAAAGGTCGTGAGGTATGGAGGGGTTTTCAAAGTAAAAGAGGATGTGGCTTTCCTGGAGGCTGATCCTGTGTCCGGTTTTGTTATGGATTAGGTTTTGTATATGAGTCCAGAGGTTTTTACTGTATGAGCAGTGATAAAAGAGGTGGATGATGGTTTCTGGTTCTGTCTGGCAAAAATCACAGTTATAGTTTATATTTAATTTGAATCTCTCCAGGGTCTTTTTTGCTGGATATACATTATGACAGATTTTGTATGATATTTCTTTGACTTTGTTGTGAATGAGCAGCTTCTCGCCAACCAGCCACGCCCCTCTCCTGTTTATTTCCCCATACAATGAATTCCAGTAAGAGTTGGCTGCCGGTCGATTTGAAGGTTGAATAAGATTCCTGATAAACTTATTTGAGTAGATTTTGGTTGTTATATCTATGTTGTGGATGAATACTTTGGCATCATTTTTCTGTGTAAGAGGATGGAACTGGGAACCTTTAAGGAGCTGCAGAATTTCCATTGGTATTGTGTTGGAAACTGTAGTGTATTCTGTTTGTGAGATTGTGAGATGGTATTTGTTACTAAATTGTTTGTAGGATAAGATTCGTCCTTGTTTGTCAATTAACTGATTAACCCATAATATCCCCTGATCAAACCAAGATTTGTAAAATATTGTTTTGTTTCTGTGCTGTATGTGTTGGTTGTTGCAGATGTAGCAGCTGGTTGGCGAGAAGCCGCATTTGTAGATCAGCCCCCAGAAAAGCAACGCCTGTTTATGGAAGTTTGATAACTTAATTGGTATATTGTCAATTTTAAAATTACACTTAAGAAAAAAATGGATTCCTCCTAATTTATTGAATAGATAATTTTGAATTGCATTCCACATATTAACATTTTCTCTGATAAGGCGACATAACCAATTAATTTTGAACACATTATTCATAGTTTCAAAACTTAAAACTTCCAACCCTCAATTTCCCCTCTGGTTACAGAGAATCTCTTTTTTTAGATAATGGGCTTTGTTTCTCCATATGAAATTAAAAAGCATTTTATTCAGTTCTTTACATATGTTAACAGGTAAATCCATTGACAAAGACATGTATACAGACCTTGATATTTTAGCTAATAAAACTCTACCATAAATGGACAAATCTCGCATTAAACACATATTAAACCTTTTTTTTAACTTTAATGATGATGGAGCTGAAGTTCAGATCAGATCAATTGGATTGGTTGTTTATTGTTACTCCAAGGTAAGTAACTGTGTTCTTGACAGGAATACCACAGACGTCTGGCAAGCTACAAGTTTTAGTTAAAATGACAAACTTTCACGGTATCTGTGCTTTTGACAGAGAATTTAAAATATAACTGGCAGACGACACTGCCATCTTTATTAAGATGCAAGCAGAGGTAAGTAAAGTAGTTAATTGTATTAGAGAATTCTCTAATGTATCTGGGTTATGAACTAAGGAAAATCTGTATTGTCGCCACTTAAAACTCACTGTTGCCAATTTGGAGAGCTGTTCTTTCGTGGCGCTTTTTCCTTGTAATAATACTTCCGGTGTCTCTGAGGAGGAGGCTATCCTTCACCGAACCTAACGAGGCGCTGTTGACAATTTGGAGAGCTGTTCTTTCGTGGCGCTTTTTCCTTGTGATAATACTTCCGGTGTCTCTGACTCGCGCAATATGAGTGTTTTTATCACCTTATAAGCCATTTAATGACGCAAAACACGAGCCGGTTGACTTCTTGGCCTTCTATTTGGCTTTAGCGTATTCAGTTAACGTCATCTGAAGCCAAGCATGGATATCCCAAATCCCCCTGAAGGTAAGCAGTGCACTGTAGCGTTAAGGTATTGTATTGTACATTTGTTTGCACCCGTGCCACAGCTCACGTTATTATTGCAGCATTAACACCACTAACATGACTGCTGCATGTAGCATTTCGGCTAACTTCACTAACGTCAGTAGCTAAGTGTATCGTGACGGTTATTGTGTCCACTGTCGCACTTAAGCAGTAAGAAAAATGATATAAGCACATTAAAGCACAGTAAGAGCTTCACTAGGTAGGCCTATTTGCCGTTTCCAGGTGTTTTTTAAGTGTAAGATAACTCCACGTGTTTGTTGCTGCTCTTGTCGGCAGCTTGTTAAGAATTCCCCCGATCTCAGTGGGGCAAGTCTAGTCAACCAAAGACTATGTAAACAAACAAGCAGTTAATATAAAAATGGGATATATTTAATGTATGTGATAAGGTCCACGAATATCCTACGGTTAGCCTCTTCTTACGACTATATGACGGTATGGTATGACGGTGTGCACCGCCCAGGACAGGAAGACTCTGCAAGGAGTGATTAAAACTGCCCAAAACATCATTGGTACCCGTCTACCAAGTATCAGTGATATTGGGGAGGTGAGGTGCCTG
>JAPZDZ010000023.1:6305032-6324677 GCA_029783805.1 Acanthurus tennentii | reverse complement strand
ATTCAAATCACATCCACGGTGCTGCCGTGGAGTTCAGACGGGCGCTCCTGCTGGATGGATGGATGGATGGATGGATGTTACAGAGGTCTGACCACAGCCCATCAGCGAGGTTTGTTTTCTCAGATAACAAATACATCGGAGCGGATTTTCCTTTTGTCAGAGCTGCTTTCTCATGAGGATCCTTTACTGTTCAAACAGTAACAATCTTTTATCAGATAACAATCTTTTATTAATTCACTTTGCTTTGAGACAACTTGGGAGATCACTGGATGAAAAACCAGTGCAACCAAGTACGGTGTTTCATGTGTTTTACGAAATGCACCCAAATCCCAGCATGCCAAGTGTGCAGCGAAACGATCCTTCTCACTTATTTTCTTTCCTCTTGTCCCTAACCTTCTCCTCCAGCCGTTCCCTTCTGAGGTTTTCATCATGTTTTATTTACACTTCTGACCAAAAGAATCCTATACACAGGAAATGCTTGTGATTGTGAGTTCCTCTCCTCAAATGTGGGGAAGTTTATTTATTTCAACAAACATTCCTGATTTGCACAGTGCTGGCCTCACACAGTGGAGCTTTTTCAGATGAGTGTGAGCCCAAGCTATAGGTCTATATTTAGACATGGCTGCTCTCTGTTTGTAATGATGCTGTCAGCAGAGCCCTTTGATTTCATGCAGGTGTCATTCTACAGCAAGTTGGAGTTCAGAAAGGCTCATTTAGCACTTTCAATGCCATTGGACTTCACTGCATGTGTGCATAGGCTGAAAAAAAGACAACCACTTGCACAGAGAGTCATACACAGTGTAAACTGAAGTTTTCAGAACAGGGCGGTTTATGACACATGGTCCAGAGCAATTCAAGCTTTCTTATACTTATTGACTCTGGATCATGAAAGTCATTTATTGATCTCTGCAGCTGTGGTTTGATAAAAACATTGCACATTGTTTGCCACGGCAGATTCACTTTGCTCAAAAGTGAAATGTTGGTGGGACAACAGTGAAAAGCTAAAATATAAATGTTTTTCTTTGGTCAAATTTACTAAAAAATGATTTACACTTGAAAACTCCTAAAGATGAAGTCATTTTGTCAACCTGTGCTATTAATTCAAATAATGCTGCTACTCTTAATATGATCAAAGGTCAGCGATGCCATTTTTTAATCATCTTTTGTTATCTTACTCTTTTTATTTCTTTAGTTGACATTCGTTTTGATTTGTATGATACCTTTTTTAAACTGGTTATTAATATAAACGCCTGAGGCTCAATTTCAATATCTTCACCCAGTAATGTTTGAATTTATCATATTAAGCATTATTATCTTTATTTTTTCATGGAGCATCACCATCAGAGGCACTGGTGAAACTAATGGAGTTCCAATGCAGTTAAGTCTCACATTTTCAAAGATACTATTTGTGAAAGAATTATTAATAAATGAAAGTTGTCATAAAATCAGTTGTCAAATATATTAAAATATTTCGGAGGGTTTTTTTAGAAATGTGTGCTGCCCTCGGTAAAAGAATGATTTTCCTGTTTTAGAGCCTGACTAATTTCAGGAAAACGCCCAGACAGGAGTAACAGCAGGATGAAACCTGGCAATCCTTCATGAACATGATGTTTTTATGCGGAATAGAACAAATACATAATAAACTTATTATCTGCTTCTTTTTTGTTTAAAAAAGTCACTAATCACAAAAAGAAGAACTTGTCATCCATGTAGAAACAGCCCCCTGTCTTTTTAACATGTCATTTTAAACAAATCATGCTGCTATTTTGTAGCCAAACTAAACTTTATTTTGCACATGAAATTCAGAGCAGAGAAATAGCATTTGAAACATTATGGAGTAGAAAACTTTATTCTCATATTGTACGGCATCTCCGAAGTTCCCAGATCTTGCGGAGGCAGCACAGGCCCAGCCATGACATTCAAGATCTTTCTTGAACTAAGCAAACACGTTTGGTCCAAAGGTTTACAACATCATGAATAAGAAAGAAATACTGCATACATGAGCTTCCCAAAATATTAACATGAAAAATATGACAACACCGCACATATTTCAGCCTTTTTCATGTATTAAACGTTCAACTGAGCAGCTGTACAGTTTTAGGAGCAACATTCGAGAAACAGTGAAAAATAACCACAAACCTGGCAGTTGCGCATGCGTAAAAATGAATTTAAAAGCCTCTCTTTCGTTGTCTGAACATTACTGTAGATGATGAAGATGCCAGTTATCCTGAAAAGAGCAGCAGAGTAAGCTCTCTTATAGTAACTCATCATGCAAAGCTAATTACAGACTTGACACTTTTACGGATCCATGCGTAAAATACATTAGTGTGTGAATTCAAAATTGTATTCATTTAAAATGCAATACTTTGTCGGGGTAGGTGAGTGACATGTAAGAGCAGAAGGGGAACCCCATCTGGTACAACTGATGCGGTCGACTACCGAGGACCACAGACGAACTAAAAGCCGGATTTTGGCGCTCTGCGCATGTCTCCGTTGAGAAACCGAGGATGCTGCCGCGCATTTCGTTCTCACTTTTGGATAAGATACTCTCGATACTAAACCCTTTCAATTTATCTCTAGTAGGAACGTTTCCTTTGGGCCTGTCGTGCCCAAGCGTAGCCAAGTTTGTGTTTCCTGCGAAGCTGACGGCGCATAGCGGACCTCTCTCTCTTTCTCTTCGGGTGAACGCTGACGTCCTCTCCTCTGACCCTTGAGGCGCGCCTGCGAGATGCGCACCATCCATCCACAACGGAGTGAGTGTCGGAGCGGGACATGGCTCTGCCAGAGCAGCGTCAAGCCTCGTCCCGGTGGACGTAACGCTGTCCTGGTCCAGGGACAATTTAAGTCTTTGTGCAGGAGGATTTTGCGGCAGTTCGGTTTGGTTAAACTCGACAAGGACAGCTTTTGTGTCTGATTGTGTCTCCATCCTCTCTGCATTCTGCCTCGCTTGTACCTCTACTATATCTGAACCAGTCTGGTGTTTTAAAGATGATTTGGGGTCCCTGCTCGGCCCCGGGCCCTTGGTACGCTTGTGTTCAGCGGCTGCGGAGTCCACAGCCTCCTGCTGGCTCCTCGCCTTCCTCTTCCTCCGGCGGTAGTTGCCGTTCTCAAACATATCCAGACACTTGGTGTCCAGCGTCCAGTAGCTGCCCTTGCCCGGCCGTCCCTTTTCTCTGGGCACCTTGATAAAGCAGTCATTCAGGGAGAGGTTGTGGCGGATGGAGTTCTGCCAGCCCTGCTTGTTGTCGTGATAAAACGGGAACCGGTCCATGATGAACTGGTAGATGCCGCTGAGTGTTGCGCGCTTCTCCGGCGCGCTCTTGATGGCCATGGCGATGAGAGCGATGTAGCTGTAAGGCGGCTTCTGCGGAGGCTCCTGGCGGGCCGGTACGAAACTCAAGCCAGCCGCCCCGACCCCTCCGCTGTCACCTCCGTACAAATAGATCAGCGGAGGACCAGAGAGACTTAGAGCCGAGGACGGCACTCCAAGCGACGACAGACGGCCGTGGTAGAGAGTCATGACGCCAAAGTGTGTCCCGGGGAAAGTTGAGCCTGCTCCCGGAGCTCCTCTCCTCCGCTGACTGACTCCCCAGCCTCATGAGGGCCCCAGAAAATGTTAATAATTGTTGTACGTTTGCTGTGTTATGTTGACTTTGCACTGGGAAATAAATTGTCCATCATAAACAGTCTGTGGTGCTCTCAGCCCACCCACATTAATTAAAATTTCATTGCACTGAAACTCCCTCATGTTCCCCCCCTCTGCCCGACAGCCAATGAGGTGCCGGGTTATTCCCTCATCTGTTTATAGAATTAGTCGCTTGATAAGTCTGCCCACCCAGGTTGAATCAAGCTGTGTTTATTTGGAAAAATTTCCGGGCACCCAATACATAAACGCACTGATGTGCTGTTTGAAATATCACGTCCACCCCTGACGCTGAGAGTTGCTCACACAGAGAGGACAAGCAAACATTGCCGAGTCCTTTCTGGGAGATGTGTGGGTACGCGCAAATGAAAACAAAGTGTATAAAGGGGAAAATAACTGAAACAATTTCTTTTAACTCTTGTCAGTCCTTCTGCTCGCTCCCAGGCCGACAAAACGGGCACAAAAGGGCTGAATTAGTTGCGGATTTTACGCGCCGATTATGTTGCAAACTTCACACCTATTTTTTCTGAGTATTTGACGACACAGTTAATCACAGATGACTGACGAGAAATTATAATAATAATCACAATAATACTATCTAGGCTTACAACAACTACAGCTCCACTGCTGGTCTAAAAACAAAACACTATTGCTACTATCATCCTTATCATTACTAGTATTAGGACTAGTAAGCAGTACTAGTAACAGCAGTAGTAGTAAAGGAAGTAGTAGTAAAAAAGGCACCATAATGTTTGTCAGTTTCAGTTTTTGCTTTTTAATATTTTTTATGTATTTTTGAACCTTATTCATGGAGTCCTCTATCTGCCTATGAAAGCCACTGGATGTGTCTTGTTTTTGTTCGTTTATTGTGAAACTAGTCTGGTAGAGTTTAATCATCTTTTAGCATGTTACATGTTCAAACACAAAAATACTCAAAATAAATCTGATAATTCATCTCATTGCAGGACAGCTTGCACACCACTCATTCACTTTCCTTTCAGTGTCATTGTTGATTCTCTATCTACTTCCCTTTTTTCTACAAGTTTTTTTTATGTGCTTTTTATTTACAATTTATGTATTTCTATTGAATTTGCAAAGAGACTGTGTGAGACTTTAAAAAAGCAAAAAAGTCACAAAAGCTTAAGCTAACAAGAGTTAGCTCAAAGTTTATTTCCATCTGCAGCCCATGGAGTCACAGTTCAACACAACGATATGAAGAGCTCTGAGAAGAGGCGATGAGCACAGCACAATAATGTACACAGAAAAAATAATGCAATACATAACACACACTGTCAGAAATAAGTGTATATCTGTTCCACTACTTCTGTATAGAGTAAGGCAAGCAGTGAGAGAGCTGAGTGAAGTTTGACAGAGTTTCTAATGCTACATTTACAGTAGATGCTCATGGTTGGGTTAGTAATCTATACCAGTGGTAATAAGCCCTAAGGGACCTCAATATCAATCTAAGTGGTTTTGAAATGATTAAAGAATGCAGAATGAACAACCTTTATTTTATTATCTCCTTCTTAATACTTCATTATGCTCTTTGAAAGTTTACTCGAAGCTTTGCATTTTTTAGAGTGAATACAAACCCTCAAAAGGAGGCATCAGAAGTAGACACTGGTTAGCTCTGATTTATTCTGATGAATTTGTTCATGTATTTATAAGTTGTGGGCTATTTTTATATTTTTATCTCTAAAACATGAAAAAAAAGGCTTCCCTCGTCACTAGCTCCTTAATAGGGTCAGTGGTAGCTTCAGGGTCATGCTTTAAAGCTGGTTCTTGTGTCTCAAAGGGATTAACAAGACCATATTTAGTTTTGTTCTAAATAATTAGGAGTGAGAGAGTTTGAAATCAGAGATTTTAATCGATCACAACAGCTCTGCATGAGTTTATATTCAAGGTAACACAACAAAGTTTAACTCACATCGTTTTAGTCTTAAACAGCACAAACTCAAACAAACGTCAACTCAAAGAATGAGCCGACAACTCCACTGTGACAGCAGACAGTAACATCATATGCTCCATGAATGTCCAGTTATCGCTGGGAAATCCCTGTGGAGTAAATGAGTGTGTACAGGCAGGTCCTGGAGCTGAAACAATGAGAATTAGACTTTGCTGATCTGACTTAGTTTAATTTAATTGCTAAACAAAAATGTCAAACATGAGTTAGTTCCTGCTTCTAAAACATGAGAATCTGCAACTTTTTCTTCACATCATCATATAACATGGATAGATTAACTTGGTTGGAATTGATCATTGCTCTCACAACACACACACACACACACACACACACACACCATCTGCCCTTTTGTATTGGAAATCTATCATGCACAACCCATCCACACTGTAGATGGCATCATTATATCTTCAGTCTCAAGAACCCACCCGGCCCAGATCTTTTGATGCCAGCAAAGTTGTGGTTATTTGATAAAACAGAACATTATTTAGACGCTAACACAGTGTGGACATACTCATATGATGGCAGCTGTCGCTACCAGATGTGTCCACAAGATTATGCAACAACGCAGCACCCAGCTGATCATTTACTTGAGCGGTACAAATTTCAAAACAAGTCTTCAGTTATATCACAACAAAATCAGTTGACACATGGCCAGCCAAGGGCATTATGGGTATCAGGATGATCCAGATTCATACTTTGTGTCAGACAAAACAAGCAGCTTGAATATGGATGAACTGCACTGCCACAATGAAAATGGCGGTGATAGAAGATGTTCTTGCTTTAGTCCATTGCTAGTTTTTTGGGGGGCCTGGTTGGTCTGAACTGATCTATCTTAGAATTTGTATTCCAAATGAAACGTTTGCTTGCTTGATTTCTGCTCTCTCTAATATATAATAACAAAAATACACAGTCAAATCAGACATCCAAACCCATCCATAAAATGGTACGTAACCCTGTAAGTTACTCGGAAGGAGCCTTTTCTACCTCATGGAGACTCTGATCATCGGATAAAGTTGCATGTTTTAGAAACAGACTCAGTTTGTATCAAAGCTGAACAAAATGAAATGTGGTGTTTTAATTGTCTTTTGAGAAGCTGCAGGCAGGCGCTTATTGCCTTACAAGGACAACATGGACAGTGTATTATTTGTAGATGTGAGCACGATGCTTTATATTATGTATTTTCCTGTTTATAGGTCAAAGTAAGATTATAACAACTTTACAAGTGCGCACAGCTGGCTCCTGCTTACATTAGGGGTTTGGAGCTTTCATTGGATAAACTCAGAAGTTTTCTCTTTTCTCTGTTTCTCCCTCAGCAGACGGTGATTCATTAGCAAATAAAACTAAACTAACATGCAAGTATTAGACATGTACAAGCCACAGCAAGAAGGATTGGACATTTTCAAAGGGCATCTGCTGGAAAGTTCTCTCTATACGTACTGCAGAGGACTCATTTTAGAACATTTACCAATGCAAGAGCATTTATCTATCAGCACGTGCACTTGACATATGAGACAGAGATGTTAGCAGTTTGTTTTCTTAAAGAGGGCTGTTCACCACCTACTCCAGTGCTAATGTTTCACATGCAAAGACATTAAAAAATTGCAATTGTGTCCAACATTCAGGAGCATTAATTTACTAACTCGCTGCCCTGAAAACATAAATGGATCTCACATCATTTGACAGCATGCATTACTTGGGTTCTAACCGGGAAACCATAACAAAAGCCAAAATTTAAATGTGGCTTTACTGTTTTTAATCAGACTTGTACAAATGTCAAAAGGGAATGTGTAAGGTCTTACGATGTTTGTCCTTCTTTGCTTTTTTTTAAGTAAAGTGTGACCAGTGTGTAACCTGCTGGTCTTCAGTATATCCACACAGAGGCCTCCAGTTCATAAACATGTTCTAAAACATAAAGATGAATTATTATCCAATTGAAAGTCTTAAAAACTCACCTGCTGCAGGTGGAAAGTTTCTGTGCTCAGTTTAACACGTTCGTGTTCATGCATGATCTGTGACACCACAAGTTTGGAAACAAGTCACACAATTGTGTTGTAAAATCCTCCACATACAACGAAACGAGGATTGTTCTTGGATGTATCATGTTTCCAGCAAAACCGTTGGATTTTTCAGTGAAGGAGGAAAACATGTAGTCAACTCCTCCTTTGTGGTGGCAAAACTTTGCACATACATCATGCCACACAGCAACGCTCCAGCATCACACTGATGCCACAGAGAGCAAAAGATGTTTATGAACAGAGGAAGATCTCCCCCCATTCCATAAACTCTGCACTCGTTGTCCTGACAGGCTGCAGCTGCGCAATAATTTGCCATAAAGAAACAGTGAAATGTGATAGAAAACTGACAAAAAGATGGATTTACTTAATTACAGACTGCGATTCACCACCTCCAGCTATTGGATACTGAGTTTAGGGAAATCAGAGACACCAACTTACTTATGTGATATTAAATGATGCTATGTGCAAAAAAAAAAGTGCATAGCTCCTTTTCTGATTTTCTGCCCTCATATCTTCTCAGACACATTGAATCCAGCTTTAAATATTTTAAATAGCCATGGAAGTTGCTCTTCAGGGATCATAAAAAGTGTCTAGTGGGGCCCCTTCCCATTTTAAACTGAAAATTAGCCTCTATGCTGCTCAAACACACACACACCACTCTTGTGTAGTCAAGCCAGTTATCCACTGAGCTCATGATAACTTCTTCACCCGCTGCTACTGTCTGATGATGTAACACAAAGTAACGTGAAATTATGGGCAGAAATGATGATTTAATCATTTGCTGCCACTAATATAAGACACTGCAGTAAGAGCACAAGCTCCAGACTCAAGTAATCCTCTGTATTATATTAATATTTACGTGGCGTTGGTTACAGCACACCAGCAATCTTCCCTTCTTGCTCTGCACTGACACATTCAACTTCATCCCCGTACTGATGCAAGTTAAAACATAGGTGGGATTCGGGGACATCGTCTGGACAAATGGAAAACTGCTTTGCTCTCACAATTGATACATTACTTTAGAACAGCATTTGTGTAAACGTAATGTAGGGAAAAAATAAAAAATGTCAAAATGAAATTATTTGTTAGGGGTAACTACATTTAATAAATTAGTTTAGTGAATTCCAAGTCACCCTTTAAATTCGCTTAATCATCTTCAGACCTACAGTATTATAGATGGTAACTCCTGACTTCTGCAGTGACGAGTTGAATAAATGTTCTGGTGAGTGTTCTACGAACTCATCAAATCCATTTCTGAAAACCTATGGTTAGCTCATTATCATTCTTCCTTCCTTTCATTAAGAGACTAAAACCTCAAGAAAGCCTTTGATTTTCTACTCTGGCTTTGATGGTCGTCTCTTACAAATCACTTAATGTACATCACAGTTTTCTGTTCTGATATGATGATCTGCTGGTGTAAAATGATGCCAGTATCCACTTCAGTCCTGTGACTGCTGTATTTTCACTTAAAACCTGCTGCACATATCTATATTTTTACCAAGTCAACTTTTCTACTTCAAACAAACAATAAAACTATAACTAAAACAAAAGAAGACAAAAGAAAACAACACAACTGTAATAAAGTCACTGTAGACTATCTGTCTAGCACTAAATGTTAGCTGGATGTGTATAAAAGGAGTAATTTTCTATTAGATTCACCATATAGACCTAATACTGCCCTCATGTGGCAAAACGATGTCATAACCCCAGTTGCCAAAATTAATTAATGCAGCTTTAATCCCAAATTCTGTTTGCTGAGTTCTGTGAACATGTCACAGCCAAACTCTCAATAGTTAATTCTCAACGATGGGGGGTGGTGCAGTGGTTTACTGTCACCTCACAGTACGAAGGTTCAGAGTTGGGAACAGCTGACGGTGTGTGTCTTCTCTGTGCAGTTCGGATGTTCTCCTTGTGTCTTAGAGGCTTGAAGAAGCTGCAGCTTCTGTCCACAGCGTAAACACATACATGACAGGAGAAAACAGCAATGCTGTTTGTATTTTTCATTTACTCCGGACAAGCTGAAAATGCTTCACAGTAGGCATGAACCAGTGTTGTTTTTTATTTAACAAATTTAACTTTGTACTGTACAAAATAGACACAACTTCACAGAGCTGCTCTGGAACATTAACATGAGATGCTAAAATGCCAGAGAATTTTTAATATCCAACAAGTTACAAAAAACTACTGAATCATTAACAGAGCAGCTTAAATGTCATTCAACATTTTAACCCCAGAGACCCTCAAGATAACGTTTGATCGGAAGTAACTGATGTGATGGGGGGATTATCCACTTGCTCTTGAACAACAAGATACTTCACCGCCCAGTGCAGCAAGGATTCAGGTACTTTAAATTGACTGAAATCTTGCAGGTTCTGTCCAGACACTTGGTAGGAGTAAGAGAACAGCTTGCCATCACTGTGAACAGTGACAGGCTTTCTCAAGACAGTCCCTGCAGTTTGGTTGCTCTCATCCTCTTTGGCCATGATGCCTGCCTGAGTTTCAAAGAGCCAAGATGGAGGACTCCTGCTGATCTGAGCTTCCTCCTCTTCCTCATCCAATAAGGCAGTAGGTGCTTCAGGCGTAGGCTCACTTCTCTTTCTTTTTGCCTTTTTATATTTTCTCTCAACAGTCTCCTCTATGTTCTTTTCCAGAATATGGCCTTCTTGGTCCAAAGCGAGAGGATGAGGTTGTGCTGTGGTGCTGTGGGGATTATCTGTGGCAGGCACCAGGTTCGATGTACTGGTTAAGGGTTCCAGTGGACTCGCAGAGGTTGAAGTTGAAGAGCTGGCGGTTGGACAGCTGGATGAGTGTGGTGGTTTCTGGTACAGGGGAAGGGAGCCGTGCTCCTCTTTGCTCTGTTCTGATGTTGGCACGCATTCCTTTGAGCTGTGAACAGGGAGTTGCGTGCTGGTTAAGACTGCTGCATGATCAGGCGTGGATTCATAAGCAGTGGGATTGTGAAGTGAGCGCGTTGGTGTTGCTTCTAGGGATGCGTCAGAGGATGAGGAGATTTCAGATGGTGGAGGGAAAATGTCCCAAGGGTTGGATAAAGGTCTGATGCTGCTGTCAATCATTCCTGCCACCAGGCACTCATGTAGCATGCTGTCCTCCTCAGGTAGAAGTGAGCTCTTATCAGCATTACAGTCTGTCTGCATGGCCTGTGGCTTGGTTACTCGCCACTCGACATCATCAACTGAAGGTGTGGTATTTGAAGGACTGCAAACTTGCGGTAAATCTTGCTTTGTGTCTTCAGAACCACATGGTGTCCTGCTTTCAACATTCGGCTGTGTTTGCAGCTGCTGAGCATTCTCTTGAATGAGAACATACTTTACAGGGACACTGAAACATTTCACTCCCTTATATCTAACCCTGTCAGCATCCCAGCTGGTGGCTGTGGCTGTTTCTGGGTGGCTTAGTGACAAGGCATAAGTTGATGTGGAGGGCTGCTGGCTTACAGGGCAGCTGCGAGCCATCACCAGCCTCTCCCTAACATCCTCCAGAACAGCCTGCATGCAGTCATGTTGCCATTCCCCTAGTAGCTCTGACAGATCAAACCCACACTGGCTGGCCTGAGAATCTTGAGCCTCCTGACCCAGCAGGATCCTCCATGTCTGACAGATTTTCAGCCTGACGGAGGGTAGTGTTGTACAGGAAGGGGTGTTGTCTTTGACCGGACCGGCTGCTGTCATAGCCAGCTCCCCAACTGATAAGAAGAACCTGCATTTAGTCTGCTCCTGGGCCATGTAGAACTGTAGCCGGTAGTCCTGAATGCATACGGTGGTGTTGACCAGACTGCTGAAACTCTCACAGTCCCCCTGCTCCTGAAGATGCTCCCAGGCAGATGTGGTGAGAATGGCGGGGATCTGGAGCACCCCGTCTGACAGAAAGAGCAGACCGGTGGGACTTTCAGAGCCCTGAGCCTGAGACTGAGACATCTGACCAACCCCGACGACATGAGCCCTCAGGCGCCCTCTGCTGCTGCTGCCGCCAGCCTCCTGATGGTCATAGCTCAGGATCAGACTCTCTATCCACGGAGACTGTCTGCTCCGAGCAGGCTGAGGCATGTTTACAGTTTCAAACTGTGTCACTCCAGATGTCTTCCGTCAATCAAACAGTTACGACGCTTGGTAGTTCCTCCATCACTACAGCAAAAATAAAAGACATAACCTATGAGACCATTCTAAAACACTATTTCTTGGTTTAATACGACTCACTATGCTTAATTAGCAAAAAGGAATAAAACAGTCAGTACATAATAAAGCGCGAAAAACTTCGCTAGGACTAGCATGTTTCGGATATCTCCACCAAGTTAGGGACAGCATACAGCAGTGTTGCACGAGGCACTTAGCTAACAGAGCATTATGATAATTTGTCTACAAAAGTGGTCGGAAGAGTTACCTTTATTCAGTCCTACACAAAGCATAGTATTGGACCCAAGTTATGGCGGCGAAAGTTGTTTCAAGTTACCCAGGATTAACAGTGGAAAGGAATAAAAATGTGAGTTTTCCTTCAAATTAAAATGGCAAATGTGAAAAAGAACTCTTTAACAGACACGTGTCTTGTGGTCATATATATATATATATATATATACAGTAAAAACAACGTATTCATCAATTTAAATAACTATTTTGCATGACTTTAGACTATAATAACACTTTGCGTGTTAGTAAATAACGTTTTACTCTTACCGGAAATACATTTTTGTGATGTTCTCGATAACTTTATGCCGTGCGAAGTTAGTTTAGTATTGCGGCCTCGTTCCGCTTCGTTTTTGATTCGCACTTCAATATTTTTTTTCAAAATTTAAGCATTACACGAGTAAAGAAGTTTTAATTGTCTTCGTGTACAAATACAACTTACATAAACGGGTACGTATAACTGAAGTTATGTCTTGTGCACAGGTTACAGTTATCCAACTTTCTGTTAGCACACAGGTTGCTCCTAAAGAATTGGAACGACGTTAATGTACACTTTCCGCCTTGCTGATGTTGCGTTCAAGCTCCAGATAAATCCCACAATCGAAATGGAAGGACAAGGGGGAAAAAAACTTTTAAAAGATATTTAACCAATCTTTTTTTCTTGTTTTTCTTGGTTATTTGATCAAAAATTATTTCTCATGTTAATATATTATTTTAGAAGGACATGATACTATCTTTTAACATGAAAAGTCCTTTTTACTACATTTTCCTTGACATAAATGCAACATAATATATGTTCTCACGTACACTCGAAACAGTCTCACATGGAGTGATTCATGTTGCACAGGGTGTAGTTAGGTACAGCCTGTGCTTTTCATAAATAGACACGCATCGTAGTCTTGAGGTAAGACGCCGTAAAAGGCTCAACTCGAGGTGTTAAACGAGAAGCATGACATAACAAGTTTCGACCGTTGTAAACATACAGGCTAACCTAGGGTAATGGATGCACAGTTTACCCATTTACCACTCATTTTGGCCAACAAATTTCGACTTATGCTAGCTAAGTTATATCTTCAACTGCTAAATTGTGAGTAATATTATTAGCGACATTATATCGTCTCTGACATAATGGTAAGTATTGTTTACCGACGGTTATTTCGCTAATAGCCTAGCCTTATGAGTCATTTTCCTCAGCAGTCTTGCCAGACTTAATGTGAAAACCTGTTAGTTCAAGATTCGTAATTCCCATCGTAATGTGTCTCCACAGTATTCGGTGTACAGTGAGTTACTAACCAGCATTTCGGTCGCATTTTCACGTTTACATTTTGTTAACACAGCACAGCTCGCTACTGCCCACTGTCGTGTAGGAGATGAAGGGAGTAGCCCTGCGAACAGATGGGTCCAGGGATATTTATTATTAGGTGTCGTGTGTTGTTGTTTTTTTGTGCACGCCGAATTGAAGAGTGTTTCCTGCTGATTTATCTACAGTAAAGTGTAGACATGCCCCATTCAGAGAGTGAAGTCGGTTCGAAGGTTTCGGACCCACAACATTCCCAGAAACTCCTTCGGGTCCTTCGCAGCTTCTGGCAAGAGCAAAGTTTCCACGATGCGTTGCTGGTGGTTGATGGAGAGGAGCTCCCTGTCCAAAAAAACATCCTGGCTGCTGCTAGCCCTTATGTCAGGTGGGAAAAATTGGCTTTGACCACTTGCCTTGCTCTTCCAGCACAGTCAGTCATACTAGCCCTGAAATCATTATATTTTTTAGTGTTTAGCAGGCGTTTACAATTTAATGCTTTTCATATTCGGTTGTGTTAATGGTTTCCTTTTAGGACTAAGCTGAACTACAATCCTCCAAAGGAAGATGGGTCAACATACAGGATCGAGCTTCAGGGGGTGTCAATGCCCATCATGAAACAAATTCTGGACTACATCTTCAGTGGTGAAGTGAGTACGATAACTTAAAATGCAGGTTGACATGTTTATCTCTTTAGGTATTGCACAAGTTATTTGGCCTGTCAATCCCAATGTATTGTGAGTGTCTGTTTGTCCTCCTTGGCCTTTAAACACAGATCACTTTGAGTGAAGAGACCATCCAGGACATGGTGCAGGCGTCTGACCTGCTCCTCATGACTGACCTCAAGTCCCTGTGCTGCCAGTTCTTAGAGAGCTGCATCACTGCAGAGAACTGCATTGGCATCCGGCTCTTCTCTCTGCACTATTGTCTTCACCATGTCCACTATGCAGCCACTGAGTTCCTTCAGACACATTTTGGAGATGTGGCCCGCTCTGAGGAGTTTAGGGAGCTGCCCACGGACCGGCTTTGTGAGGTGTTGGCCATGGAGAAGTTGAATGTGGGTAATGAAAAGCACGTGCTGGAGGCTGTGGTGAGATGGTTCGCACATGACCCAGATGATCGCAGGGTGGGTAATGCCAACTTTAGGCTTAGTGTGAAATTAAAGATATTAAGGAAAATGTAGACCTGCAAATTTTTCATTCAACTGACTTCTGATTAGAGAAGGGATATATTATTCTTTTTATTTTTAATCTTATTCTAATTATTTGATATTTTACTGGCCAAGTGCATTTTACAAGTGTTTTAGTACAGTTTTGTGTTCAAACTGGTTTGTGTATCCAGCCTTTAATAATAAAAAGACAAGGCAATACACCATAATTATGATGTAAACTTCGTCGTGGGGACAGTTGGATACACCAGGTGAGTACTGTTGGTGTAAGCCTGCCACTGGGTGACTGTTACAGTCAGCATTCTTCACCTGTTCTGCAGTCTGCGTGTTACTATTTTGCAAGAGTACCAAAGTGCCATGCAGGCGCTGGAGAAATGTCTGACTACACATATTATTATCATGCTGTGGCACAAAGAAACTCCCTGGCTTGTTTGTATTTCTTTAACCGGTCATAATTGGTGTGGGTGGTGCTAGCTCAGAATGCAGCACAGGTGTCAGGCAAAATGTTAACAAGCAGATAGGGAAAGGAGGGTAGAATGCTGACAGAAATAGTCTACCAATGGCAAGTTTATACCCACAGTCTATATTTAGTGAGTCGGACAGACAAGGGTTGGCTTTGCTAGGCTATTTTAAGGATAAATCAGGTCATTTACCTTCCATTAGCTTCCCAGTCAAAAAGTTGGTTGTTAGAGTTTTATTAACTAAAAAGTTATTTTGGTAAGTTGGTTTTATGACATCTCTCTGGTGATTAAGCAATGTACATGTGTGATTTTTGGAAAATTGGAGGTCTGTCCTAACATATTTGTGACATGGCTGTTGGGAGAATTTGGCTAAATGGGGACATATGGCCTCAATAACATTTTTAGATTATCACTAATTATTAAAACATTTATTACCTAACCACTAATATGTAATGACATGTCAAAGACACAACAAAGCACAGTACACGTATATTACTGAGGGATAGATAAAGCAGTAAACAAATGTAATGGAAACAGTGATGTCTGTTCATGGAAAATGGGGATCAGTGTGCACAATAAAGCAGTGAAGGCTGTAAAGCTAGGATGGAAAACGCAGAAAACTGAGCAGAGTGTAACTGTTCACCGACCTTTGAGAAGCACTAGTCAGCTGCTGATTGTGTGAAAAGTAGAAGTGGGAAATATCATAAGTAATTAGATATAATTGTGTTAGTATCTACTAATACTGGTTGCATCTAGTTCTAATCTAACACTTGGTACTATTTTGATTTAGAGCATCAAACCCTGATTGTGAAGAAAAAATTCAATTTCACTTGGTTATTCAACTTGTTTATTAAAAGTGTCTTTGTGTTATTTGGGTTCAGTGCCAGCTTTTCAAATGTATCTGCAGTTTAACTTCTGAACCCCGTAATGATAATGAAATTAACACATTTGTAAGGAATGAGCTTCACTGCAAGTAATAACACAACTCAAACTCGTTTGAAGGGTGGATTTTTGTAAGGATAAAAATAAATGAAAAGCAACGACTGCCTGCAACAACAGACAAAAACTGTAGGAACAGTTTTAGTTAAAAAAAAACAAGTAATGGGTATTAGTCCCCTCAGTTAAATAGTCCATACTTTTAGACATATTTGGAAGTTGTGTCTCCTCATGCTGTTCTCTGTGAAATTCCTAATTATAGGTTGATTACTCCTTGTTGTTGCAAAGCATGTGAAAACATTTGAATAGTTTTAATAGTCATCGATAACACTCCTTTCTTTATAGTGTTGCAACAATAGATTAATACATCTGTTAAATAATAATACTGTTTTATTTTTCTGCAGGTACATATGAAAGAAGTGATGTCTGCAGTGTGGCTGCATGGCCTGGATGTCAGCTACCTGAGAGAGCAGGTAGGAAAAATACTAAGTGCTCTTCCCATTCAGATCTTTTGCTTTACTGGCAGTTGGTCAATAGGGGGCGCTCTGGCCCTGGCCCACCTCTCCCCACATGAAGAAGAATCTCAAACACCTCAAATGAACATATGACAGTACTAATTACTCTGGAACTCATATTTTATAAATTAGCATGATAAATACACTCTATTGAGAGAGTAAATGTATTTTCTATGTTACAAATAAAGATTAAAAATATATTCTGTGGGCCAAAGCTCATGATTGGTTGGGTAACTCTGACCCAGGCAGCAATCTTTGCCCCTGGACTTGCTCCCAGTGCAGCAGGGATGATGTATTTTTCAGGGCCAACCTGGTAGTGAGCATTGGCCTGTTACCTCCAGGGTTTAGGACACTTGCATGTTTCATTCAGCAAGAAAATCTTCTCAAATGAAGATCACTGTTGTGATTTTTGAAGGGGATGATAGAAGTAAAATGTTCATTTTAAACTATAAAGGAGTTACGCCATAGTTTCATCTTTCAGCATCACCAACACTGAGCTTCCTCCTTCACTACACACATTTCATCATAATAAACCAAAAAGTTGGAAAGCTTGAGTCACAATAGTTTGTAAGTGAATATAAACACAACATGCTGTAAAGGCACACAAGGGGGATAGATTAGTTACTGTGTTTAACATTAAAGCTCATGTTGACCACAGAACTTATTGCAAACATCTAACCAAAAACCCTTTTAAACAACCTGTTGACTTTAGGTGAGGGAACTAAAAATGTAACTGTGCTAACTCATTTCCGGGTTTAAAATGACTTGTTGTGGTACACCACTCCAAAAAACTTTGACCTGACCAGCCAGACATTGTAATTTAACAACAATTGCAACACAGCTAAAGACGGTACTCTCAGTTATGTTTTAGGGGGTGGCTTACTGAGGAGACTTGGCTAGCTGAGCTCAGTAATACTGCCGCTGCCTTATTTAGCTTTTTCTGCCTCTTTTTAAAAAAAAAAATTTTTTTTATACAACTTGATCAGATCCAGAATGGATTTGGACAGGAATGTCTGGTTTTGTAGCAAAAAAGTATAAAGGGTGGAATCCACATGGGAAATGCAATGCTGCTGTACTGTTAAATAACTGTTTGAAATAAAAAAAAAAAACATTTGTTTTTTTGTAAGTTAAATTTTTGAATTTTAAATTAGGAGGAAGGACAGGATGTGATTTAAAGGTCCTGAAACAGAAGAACCATTGAAGGCACATTATTTATAGTACATAAAGAATGCCCCCACCTAAAAAACATCACCTGCTGCTGCCACTGCTTTATGGCATTATCATTAGTGTAACAGCGTGGTATTCTATCAGGCCATGGGGGAGCCGCTGATGAGGGAGGTGATCAGAGAGCACTGCCAGCCAGTGCTGCACGCTGGACAGCTGCAGGGTGAGGCTCTGCTCGCCGCCTTCAAACCTCGAGGTTACTCAGAGTGTATAGTCGTCGCCGGAGGAGAGGATCGCATGTGAGTCACTCACTAACATCTTTGTTTTTAATCATTTCTGTTCTGTTCAGACTTCATGTAATTTTCCACAGCATTACTGTTTATAATCCAAGGATGTGCAGCACGGGTTTTTTTCAATCATGACTTTCAAAGAAACTTCTCTACTATACTACATACATTTTGTAGGGAAAACACAAAGCATTTTCAAATGACAGACTTTGTGGTGTGAAGTAAATCATTTTAATCACAGTCAGTATTATCAGAACCAGATTTATCAGAATTATCTGCCTTTAAAGAATAACTGGAATCCTTGTTGTTTTGTTGCCATTGTCGGTCATGTTAACAGGCCCACTACAGTTTTGGCCCTAAAGGACGGAGGGGATTCAAAAAAACCATTAGAGTTAAATATGGTCACAACAGACAGAAGAGGTTCAATGCAGAGCTTGGTTCACACAAATCATGAGGTCGACTCACATCCTGTCTGCCTGGTGGTTTTTGTTCCGTACAGAAGCAGAAAGCCGACCGCCATGACGCGTTGCATGTGTCCGCTCTACGACACCAACAGACAGGCCTGGATTGATCTGCAGCCAATGAGCGTAGCTCGCCTCTGCCACGGGGTGGTCGCTGCCGGTCAGTGCTGGGCCTCAGCCAGGAAAATACATCCATCACAACTGAAGAGATGCAGAAAGCACATTTGTAATGTTATAAATAACTTTTAATGAAGAAGTCTTTTATTAGGAAAAGTCCTCAAGAGAATTCCTGTTTAGAACAACAGTGCAACCAACAAGTCCAGCAAATATGCAGGTCAGTACTAACACTGTTCTCCGTCTGTCAGAGGGTTTCCTGTTTGCGATCGGTGGAATCGATGAGCACAAGACAGTTCTGGACAGCGGAGAGAAATACGACCCAGACTCCAACAGTTGGAGCCCCATTCCCCCAATGTTGGAGGTACACTTGCTCTTCACTGTAACAGCACTTTCTGTGAGGGTTCAGCAGTTGGTATTGTCAGTCCATTTCAAGGATAGATATGACTGAGGGTGGTCTTTATAGCATAATTTGTGTCCCTTTTTTGGATTTTAAGGCATGCAATAGGCCTGCACGATTAATCGATTTAGAACCTCGATGTCGATTCACCCCAACATGCGATTTCATTTCTAAATTATGTCGATTTTTTTTCCAAGAGCCGGCGGCATGTGTCAGAGTTTAAAACAAGCGCTCCAAGGCTTCTCTCTTATCCTGTGACAAGCGCCTCTTGGTCATGTACGAAAGGCAAGGCAAGGCAATTTTATTTATATAGCACCATTCATACACAAGGCAATTCACAGTGCTTCACAGGGCATAAGAAAAGAATTACAGTAAAAACAAATCAAATACAACAGAAAACAAAGCAAATAAGAATTCATAATAAGAGCTTTATTAGTAAGTTGAATATGTCTGTTATCTAGTTGAAAGCTCTACATGGCGGACATGGTATTTTATTTTTTTTACAAGTTGTTCTCTCGTTTTAACCTATCTCGAGAAAACGAACTTTGTTTTCTCGTTTTATGGAGTTATTATCTCGTTATCACGAGAAATCGCCTTGTAAAAAAATAAGTAAACCATGTCCGCTCAGGGCTTCTGTAGACACGCAATCCACGGCACGCAGAATCAAATAGTAGGTAGAAAGTTTCTGAGGAGGGACTGCGGAGTTGCTGAAATAACGTTGATCACAATGAAAACTCAGTGAACAAATGAACGCAGAATGGATGTTGCTGAAAGCCCAGGTAGTAGTGACGAGAATCAGCCCACCA
>JAPZDZ010000023.1:6289199-6304932 GCA_029783805.1 Acanthurus tennentii | reverse complement strand
TAATGTAGGCCAGTAGCCTTCATTTTCTTTTTTCATTGAAACCTCGTCCGTTTACTGGTGTGTGGACCCAAGAACCAGAGTTTATGTGTACAATAAACATTTCAGTTTGTGAGAAAAAAAAATCGTGGCAGAAAAACGTGATTTCAATTCAAAGCTAAAAAATTAGCTTTGAGATTCATAATTTTTCCTGAATCGTGCAGGCCTAGCATGCAATCTTTCCCTCAGTATATTTTTCCCATCAGTCAACACTGAGAAGATTTAAACAAGTAGTTAATGGTTTTAAAATTTGCTTCTGTCTGTTATGCTGGGTTTTTTTACTAGGATAAAATACCTGTCTTTCACAATAACCTGGTAATTGCAGCCATGTTACATTATACATAATATGGTCTCTGAACTGTTTGTTGTTTACTTCATGGCCACTAGGTGTCAGCATTACCATTATACAGGTTCAGTGTTAACTACAGATGGCAAAAGATTTGACAGGAACAAAACACCAACAATCACCTGTTTGAATGTTTAAATGGAGAAAAGTGGTGTCTTTCATATTAAATGTTGACTATACTATTGTCAAACACTCTAAATAATGTATATATGTCCTAAAGTTGCACTTTAATGTGTTATTCATAAAGACAATGTGTTTAAAGACAAAAGCAATTAAAGTAATGTAAATCACTACCTTACCTAAATTAAAATCACTGTGAAGATGCAAATGGAGTAAGTGGGTGGGTGGATGAAAACAGTAAGTAAAGTAAAGTAAAGTAAAATAAGAATAATGCTAAGATTTTGTTTGGTTTTAATGATTTTTAAGAGGTATTACAGGACTCGCCAGCATGAGCTCCTGCAGTAGGTCGGTCCAAAGATTTGGAACCTCAGTGTGTTTTGTTAGTAATATATATTTTGGAGCTGTTGTCACATGTCTTACAGCACCAGAGCTGATGTGTGTGATGCTGCTGTGGTTTAATAATCAAGTCACTGATGTACGTAGGCTCGTCAGAACTTTGGTGTGGTGGAGCTGGACGGTCTGATCTATGTTCTTGGAGGAGACAACAAAGAAACAGAGCTGATCACTGTTGAAGTGTTTGACCCTCACCTCAACACTTGGAGAATGCAGACCAGTATGACCATCATCCGCAAGGTAACAACACACATCACATTCACAATAAAATGTCATAATAACATAATGTCACAACATTGTATTACATTCTACATCTGCACTTACTTTCTAAATTTCAATATGTGAATTACACTCTATTCAGAAATAATATCAAGTTTATAGTTTGGCTTGGTGGGAATCGTATAAGCACAGAGTTTTTCAGAGTTTCGAGATAGACTCTGCGGGTACTGTGCTGCTCTCACAGTTCAGCTTTAAGTTCTGTCAACAACAAGCTATAAACTGACATTTAAAAAAATCTATATTTGACATTTTTGAATTGAATTTGAATCAAATGAGATTAGAGCCAAGATTCTTCGGTGAACGGATTTGTTCACCCACTTTTTTATATATAACATATATTTAGCAGAAAGTGCCAAGGTGTTAGTTAGCTGAAATAGCAGGGGTCACCAGGAAAGAAACCAAACATGAGATTTAATCGAGTTACAACAGCTTCTTTTTAATGTTGAGAACTTTGATTGAGCTGACTTGACTTAATCGTCCACTTTAGTAAAAAATTGCCTTTGGTTTGCCCTGTAAAAGTAAAAAATACACACACTGCATTAAAAAAAAACACACCATTTTAAAAAACATACAAAAGAAAAAACATGACATACAACGGTGCAAACAAACAGGATATAGCGGCAGATGTGTCATATAGTAATCAATAATACCAGAGAACAAACTCAGAGCATTACCTCTGCTCCCTATTGCAGACATCTTATATTCAATGTCTGTCATCTAAATTCCCCGTGTAGCCACAGTAGCAGCATTAAATGAAAAATTATAAGTTTTAAATCGTAGCACCATCAAGGTCTCAAGACTTTTTTGACAATATTTGAGTTAGATCTGTGAATCCAATGTAAGGGATACTTAAAAGTATAACATATGTCATTTCCTGTTGCCAGAAGGCGGGACCATTGATATAACTGAATATTGGCTCATAGGTATCTTCAGATGTCTAATCAAATGTGATGTTTTGGCCAGATAAATTGACACTCAAGGTATAAAAATTTCCTGTGTAATAGTGAAATATAGAAATTTTACAGATCAAGTTTGTCAAATTTCATTATTAAGGTCTTGAGTTTGCTCTGATCCAATATAAAGTCCATCTGGTTCATTCTGAAGGATAAATACAGTGTAATATTTACATAATGTACTGTCCAGAAAGAAAACACTATGAAGTTCTGTTGAAACAAACAGCAGGGGGTTACTACCTTTAAATTTTAAAAGGGGCACGTTTGAGACATTTTGCCCCACCCAATCTTCAGACAGATATCAAACACCAATTTTTGCCACCTCTGACTCGTGTGTCGGGTTTCAGGAGTTGTCCAAGTATTCAAATTCCCTCAAAAATGTGCTGTAAAAGTACAAAAACAATAATAATATTAATAACCTTTACAAATGTAATCAACTCCCTGCACTTTCAGTCCCAGAGACTGTTTGCCCCAGACATGTATAACTAAAAAAAAGCATGCAGAATGGGCTCAGGGCCATTACAACCCTTGTCTTGACTTGTGCAGAAATTCGACAGAACTCAGACCAAATGATTCATTTTCCACAGTCAGCCTCTCTACTTGCTGTTACTTGTGCCGCTGTGTCTGCCTTCTCTGTCAGGTCGGCTGCTATGCCTCCATGAATAAGAAGATCTATGCCATGGGTGGGGGCTCCTATGGGAAGCTGTTTGACTCTGTTGAATGCTTCGACCCAAAAACCCAACAATGGACAGGCCTCTGCCCTCTGAAAGAGAGAAGGTAAAAAAAAAATTCCCCTGATTGCATTAGTTGTTGTGGTCTGAGTAGGCCAAAAAAGAGGATCTATTATTGATCAGCTGGCATGCAAGAAGTTTGAAGTCAATATCCGTTTTCATGTTTATATCATCTTCCCTTTACTTTCTATTTCCTATGAAGATATTTTTGTCGCATGGTGTATTCACTGTGTAATACATTTACCTTAAGCCTGTAATGGTTTCATTTCCACTTGGGCAACTTCTGTGTTGCCCAAGTGGAAATGAAATGGGCCTCTGTGGTCATTAGTTAGCCTCCCAGTTTTGGTTTCAGTTTTGTCTCCCTCAAATCACACCACAGTCATACCGACAGGTCAAAAATGACACTCAGAAGTTAAAGTAGTAATAACTGAGGCCGTTGAGTCACAGCTCGTACATTTTGTTAGTGATCGTGGAACCTTAACATATGAAGAAACATTCAACAGTCAGTCTTTCGATCTGTGTATCACTTGATTGGTTCAGCCACTTATGTGCTAGAGATCCTAGAGACACAATGGTAAATGTTTAAACTGAGCCCTGAGGAACACCATGCTTAGGATAGAAGAGTTATCTTTTGTGTAGGCACCCATTTTTAAACCAGCTGTCAGTGTGAGACATCAGTTCAAAGGACTTCTATGTAACCCTGCTTTTATAAGTTTTGTCTTTTTCATTTTCTGATCATGTTTGTCCGTCATATTGCCTCATTTTTCCTTGATTAACTACTGTGCTGTTATATCTTCGGTCATAAGTAGGCCCAGCTTTATTCTGTTAATGCTGTCTTTTCTTAATGATTAGTTCAACATTTTTGTGTAAAAATCCGAATAGATTTAACAGTTAAATTCTGGGGACCAACAGGCCATGTGACAGTATTTAAAACCTGATGATGTAATTTTTTCGAGAGATGTTGCTGTACACTTTATACTTTCAGTGTTGATTTGAAATATACGGTTGTTTCAGATCATTGTGAGCAATATTCAAATCAGAATTGCTTTATGACAAGTTCACGATTTTCTTCCTCAATAAATCAAGAATCTGATTAATTTAAAATTAAACTTGTTGCATTAATATCACAAAACAAAACAACTTGACCTACTGTTGAACATTTGGGATTTTTTTGGTTTATTAATGATTTACTTTTTCCCTTTTATAATGGCTGTTTTAATATTTGCTGGTCAAAACAGTATAATTCAGACACCAAATGTATTATTTACTTTTGAAATATTTCTTGCCCCAATATGAAAATAATCAAATGATTAAAACTTTCCATATAATCAATGTCTTTACAGCATTGCAAGAGAAGGGAAAATACTGTTGTTGTTGTTGTTGTAACCCTCTACCCCCAAAACAGTAGTTTATATCCAGATATAAGAGCGGATGTGCATTACTCTCTCCCTCTCTGTTGTCTGTTGATCAGGTTCGGTTCGGTGGCATGTGGCGTTGGCCAGGAGCTCTATGTGTTTGGTGGAGTTAGAAGCCAAGAGAACGACAACCCAGAGCAAAGACACATGATGACCTGCAAGTCTGAGTTCTACCATGATGAGATGAGAAGGTCAGTTTGGAATATATATAATATATGAATATAATATAAATATAAATTTTACCTTTTTGTTGTGACAATTTTTCAGTTTCTGTTTTTCATGTGGTTGAGACAACTGAAGAAGGACAAACTAAGACGGCACATTGTATGGTCAAATACCTGCATACGCTGTTCTTAGAATGGAAAGATACTGTCCAAACACCCCTGTTCTACTTTTTTTGTGATTTTTCAGTAATTATGCAGAGAAATAATTGTTTTTTTGACACTTGTGTCTGCTGTTGTGTTATGGGTGCAGGTGGATGTTCCTGGATGACCAGAACCTGTGTATCCAGACCAGCTCATCCTTCGTTTATGGTGCTGTGCCCATTGGAGCCAGTATCTATGTAGTGGGAGACCTGGACACAGGTCAGTAAAAGAAAAGCATGCAAAACAACAACTCTGTTCTAACGGTGTTTGCACAATGTCGGTGTTTGATCTAAAACAAATTGGTGCTTCTCGTGTACAGGAACAAGCTTCGACTATATCCGGGAGTTTCGGCGCAGCACTGGGACGTGGCATCGCACTAAGCCCATGTTACCCACAGACCTCTCCAAAACAGCCTGCGCCGCTCTGCGCATTGCTAACTGTCGACTATTCCGCCTGCAATTGAGCCAGGGCATGTTCCGGATCCGAGTCTGACTCCACTTTGCACACTGTTACTTTCTACCTGCTGTAGGTCTGGGTTTAGGGATTTTACCAACACTAAAGTAATGTAGCGGCTATATGTTGGGGATTGTGACTCTCCTTTCAGGGGTCTATTTACTTGATGGGATGAAAAGTCAAATAGGTTGAAACAAGATTTTGACATTATAGAATGTATGGCTTTTTTTTTTTTTAAATTCTTTTTAAGGCAGTTTATTTTTGCTTGTTGTTTTAATGGACATTCCTCATTTTTTTACCGCTGATCTGTTGTGAGGGATTTAAACAATACTTGATAAATTCATTTACACTATGTTAGTTGGGTGACTATGGTATATGTTTTATAGTGTGACACAATTATTTTTTCCAGATGTTTGCATCAGCTGCAGTGTGACATCACAAACAATGCTGTTGTTTATTATTTGCACCAAAGGCCATTGTAAAGTGATGTTTACCTTCTTTCTGTCACCACTTTCATTCTCATTCTGGACATTCTGAAGTCACAGTGGGAAAGATCGCACTGTGGCTCAATTGTCAACCCTCTGCTCTGCTGACAGGTTGGTTCTTTTTCCCTGCAAATACTGAGCAGATTAATCATAGACAGTCCACAATCAATGACGATATGCAGGTAGGTGAAAGAAATCACTAACTTATCCCAGAATGCATTGCATAAACTGAATGTTAGCACTTTAGAGCATAAGCGCTTTAACTTAATAGTCAGTTTTCGACACACTGTGTGGGCTGAGCTCAGAAATAAACATTGCTGCGAGTGACACTCTTGAGTTACTGAATGTGTTGCTGCCTTTGTGACCTCTGACCTGGCTTTCCAGTCAGTACAGTTTTGGCATCCCTTGACCCCATTTGTTCTGTTTGAGTTACAGCTGCTGCTGTCTGTCCGTGGCTCAAAGGGAACACATGTAGAGTAGACACACACTTAGTAGAGCTTGCTCTCAAATACTAACACACCTCTCATGATACTGTATTAGAAAGGCACAACACCTCACACACTAAGACAAAGACACTTTAACGTTAAAAACTGAGGTCTTAACTGTGGAAGGCCATTACAAAGTTAAGTATGTAAGTAATCATGGGACACAAAAATTAAGCTCATCCTTTAACTTTAAAAAGGTACTGTACTGTATTTACATGTTATGTATAGTATCAGAGAAAACAGTTACATCAGAATCAGTTGGAATCAGTGTGGTATGGTTATAATATCTTTAATTACAATTAGCGCTTCACAAAGTGGTGAACCTTGCCCCATCCTGGCCTGTGAACTGCTGAGCTTTTCAAGGATGCCCCTTTCACACCCAATCAAGACACTATAATCTTTTACCAGTAAACCTGTTCATCTGCAGAAGGTTCCAAACTGGTGATTTATCCCAGTCTTTTTCTGCCCCTGTTCCCTCTTTTCGAAACCTGTTTTCACATGACATTGACTTCAGAATAAGCATTTTCAAAAATCATTATATTACAACATGATATTGTTTTTGTACTGTTTTCAGTTGAGTAAATGTCGCAACGAATTAGCTAATTATCACACTCTGTTTTATTAAAGTGCTACACAGAATCATATTATTTTTTTATATACACATATATACACACAACACAATTTGGTATTTAAATAAAAAAAATACCACCTCAAAAATAAGTCTCAAACTGAAAGAAAAAGCATCTTGTTTCATCATTTAGAGCTAGGTTAGATCCTCTTTCTCAAAAATTAGTTGACACATGGTAATGCATTATTTTACAAGAAACTCCGCACTTGGTGCACTTTGTTAACATTTCTATTAGGTTTTCAGCTACACTAAGTCAACCTTGATCCACATATTGTTATGGAGCAAGTGACGTTACATCCTGTGCGTCATTCAAATAATGAAAGAACAATCGAGCAACAGAAAGTAGAGACCTTCAGTAGACTGTAAAGTTAAAAAAGACAACTAATTTATGATATCATGTGGACCAATCAACATAAAAATACACCTGCTTGTGAAACTTCACCTCATCAGAAATTGAAAAAACATATATTGACTTTTTAACTGTGATGTTTTATTTGTGCTGAGGTTAAGATGTCTGTATTTTATTGTTGAAAATGGTAACAGGAAATGATTCTGCTTAAGTCAGCTGCTTAGCAGTCAAGGGTCTCATAACACGTAACCAACATTAGCTAACAACTAACTTTAAGTTAGTAATGTTTTCTGCTGTAACTGATTGTTCACATTAGTATTGTTGTGAATGCGGCAGTCAAAAATAAAACTTAGCTGTAAATTATGATCAGTTAAAGAGATAATTCTAATTATTTTGATGTAATGTCAGATAAATGAAGGTTTCAGTTACCAACTGTGCCACACCTCAGTTGAAACATGGAAGTCAGAAAGGAACAGCTCTTATACATTATATTTACTCTGATATATAAACACCAGCTGGAAAAAAAAAAATCCTGCTCTTTAAACTAGAGCTTCCTTAATTTTGCACAGATAGTGAATACTCTATAGTGTGTCATCATTTACAGTAAATACATTAAGTTTCCGAACCACCACTGTATTCTAAACAAGACTTGCTCTCATGTGTTAACATCTTATGACTCTCTGTGTTGTGATATGCCTGAACACATCATAATGGAAAATAATGGCAGTCTAAACTGGAAATAGTCTAACTTCAACTACAGTCGTGTTGTGTAAGATTGGGAGTGAAACTGCAGTTTCGGTTTGTACTTTTGTAAGTGATGCATGGGAGAGTTTTGTAAGTTGTTGCCCATGAGTGTCATTCATTTACGTCAAAGGAATTAAAACACTGAAGTGGTCAATGGTTTGTCTCATCCTGTGTTTCTGTTTTGTTTTTTGTTGGGTTTTTTTTGTTTATATGCAACCAAACTGCAGCGCTGTTACTTCTTCAGAGAGCTAGACTGTGATCATGCGAAGGTTTTACATAATTATAATCTGTTAAAGTCATCTTCTAACTGCCTCTTTTATGCTGCATGGTGTACAAATATCTTAGTAACTATTTCTTGTCTAATTGGGTTGCATTGTTCAGTGGTATATCTAAATGAAAGAGTCAAGTAGTTGCATTTAGTTATATTTATTTAGTTATAGTTATAGCTATTTAGTTATAGCTTTAATATCTGTGGTGGATAAAAGGATGGCAGATAGGATTTTGCTATTTTCAGTCTAACTAGAAGCAAGACTAGAAATGCAAAGTTTGTCGTGGTGATTCTAGCATATTCGGCATATTTGATAATAGTACAAAGGCAACATGTTGAATGTTGATTTTGTAGGAAAATGCGTATCCTGAAATTGATGTCAGCAGGTTTTAAACAAGTTTAGACAGAAGTAACAAAAATATGATTAAAAAACAGTTTGGAAAATTCCACAGATAAACAGGTGCTTTGTAACAGGTGATAGTGTACTTATTGGTAATGATAGGGGCATCCTGGAAAGACTTAGTTAAACAATGATAGGGCAAGGTTCATTGCTTTGTCAATGGCATGATTATTTAAAGGATATTACTTTGTGGGTTTAACAACACATGGTCAGTAAACAATTTGTTTGCAAATATTGCATTTTGTTTGTATTTATGTTTGATGCAGCATTACAACTTAGTGGAAATCTTCATCATATCTATATTTATCTCATGTATCTCTGTGGGCGTTCTTTTTTTTTAAATACCTTTATTTTTTCTTAGGAGGCATTCAAAATTGGGCAAAATATAATATTGTTAAATGAGGCATGGTTTTACCCCAACAGCAGTAGTGATAATTGCTTAAATCTGTGTGATAAAATAGTGCATAATATTTGCATAGCAACTTTTATGGCAAACTGTTTATTATGTTGAACAACGTGACCATTTAACACAAGGATGGTGAAAGAAGGCATGAATCCTGCTCACTGTATCAGTAATCTGCCCATAAGATTTTAATTCTTTTTTGAACAAATGGCAATTGTTGATCTGATAGTGGCACCAGATGTCAGAATGTTGATTGGAGTCCATCAAAAGGGGACCCTGAATATACCTTACATAAATCGCTCCATATTTTTAAGGTAACTAGTCACGGACCAAGGAGAAATTTTGATTGAAAGGGTAACATAAACAGTAGGGATCTTCCTGTGTGGAATATGAATGGCCATTACAAATTCATGTCAGTGTGGCCTTTATGTGTTAAGATATTTTGCCCTGAAAGAGATAAATAAATAGGTGGTGGCTATAGTTACAAACTATCATTTCATACTTCCTCCAGCAAGACTAGAATTCCTCTTCAGTTCACATGTTTTATTACAGGTATATCCTTGTTTTTCTCCTTTGTTACCAGTTGAAAGTACTGCTTTTTACATCAAGTTGTAGCTAATATTCTTCCAAATACTTTGAATATATGCTGAAAATGAACGCACAACAATTTATGTGTACTTCCTGAATAGGAACATGGTCAAAATGTGTTAAGAATGTGTTTAGTGTAAACCCAGTGTCCAACAGGGTTAGTCACTAAGAACAGGATGCATTGTATATGTGTGTTGATCAGGAGAAGTCTAGACAGGGCATTAACAGGATTATGTAGAATGACCAAGATGGAGTTAATTCAGTAAAATCAGCAGCTCTCGTGACTATTGCCAGAATCCAGTTAACCTTGGTCCTGTGACTGATGTAGGCTGGGGGAGGGGATGCTGACATACTACCTTGGAATTGGGTATAAAACCAGGTTTTGACAGCGATATTGTATGGGTTATTGGGATTAGACTGTAATAACAAAATGTTAGCTGGATTAGATGTTGTTCTTTTAATGTACAGTCAGCTGTGAGGTACAGTACAGAAATAAGTCATATGGAGGAGTTTCTTCACTGGACACTTCAAAAAATGTCAAAGTTTGAATGGATTAGTTCTTTGTGGTAAAAAATCTGCTCCCGAGTACATTTTCAAATTTCAAAATTAAATAATTAAATTAAAGACATTTTATGCAACTTTTGATGAAGACAGTTATTACTTAGTCTTGCATGATAAATGGCTCATGTTGGCTAATGTTAGCAAAAGTATGTTTAAGGCAATCACCCATCTTTTTGACCAAGATATCATAAACATCAGTGGTCTTTTATTTACACTTATCATAGCAACATGTTCTACAAAGATCTTCATGTACTGATGGCACAATCAATAGAAAAAAAATACAAATGTAATCAAAAATAATAAACAGAAATACATTGAGCTAACACATCCTAGAAGTATTGAGAAAATAAATAGATCCATTAAAAAATAAATAAATACAAACAAACAAATCATATAAAGCCAAAGAAAATAAAAACACATAGCAGTAAATGTAGTAAAAAAAAGAATCAACAATTATCTTATCAACAAATATCTGCCCTCTCATACAGACACTGTATATTCACACAACTTGCTGATCCTGATGAAATTAGAGTTAAATCCCAAACAAATAACTGACACAGAATGACATGGGCTACCAATTGTTATGAGTGTGTTATGATTGGCAGAGCACCAGACTCCAGCCAGTAGCATTGTTCTTTTCTCTGAAGGCCACTCATATGTATGTAGCACATAAAAAGGTTAAATTTCTTCATGTTTCAGAGGAAATCTCAAATTGTGTTTTTAAGTATGTAATTTTTTTTAGTTTTTGCTTACATAGACAACTAGTGCTGTGTAAACTGGTTCTATAATATGTGTATAACATGTTTACAACACTGCATGTAATCAAACTGTATCTGATCCATTGAAATTTGAATTGCTGACATAAAACCTTAATACACAAGTTTAATAAATCCCTTTAACAATGTTAGTGTGGATGGATGGATTCCCAGCACTCATTGTCATCAGGTATTTAAAAGAGTAACTTCCATGGTTGCGAGATAGAAACATCATGATATGACACATTACATTGTTGCTGCATTTCTTTCTTTCCCCTTTGGCTATCATCGACTGCTGCCACAACAGCAGACAGGCTGCTGGTGGGCTGGGCGGCGTGTTATAACTTGTCACCGGAACAACACTGACTGGAGTGCCGGTGGTGTTGCATCAGGAGCTGCTGATGGGGGATTGTGAGTTTGATGGGGAAAAAAGGGGCTCAAGGAGACCTGTGGGGCATCCCAGCGGGAACGTGTGGAAACCTTAGAAAGGACACTGAGGTGTTTGTTGTTGTCAGATGAGACTCTTGAGATTGAAAAGTGTGAAGCCTCTGTTCCCAGTCATTTACTTTTAGTGCAGACTAATGCACCTACCAGCGTTTCTAAAGCCATGTTCCCTTGGGCTTGTTCCTCTGGGAGTTCCACACCAGTGATGTCATCAAGCAGGATGTTTTTCCGCCTGCATTTGACAAATGATATTGTCCCTAATGGGTGTAAAATATATACCCCATTTGACATGAGGTGCACTTTGCAGTTTGTATTTGATAGATGCAAATGGTTATTTCCAGGGCTCCTGTCTTACACACACACACTCACAGCCAAGGATGGCCTGTGCAAACCAAATTTAAATCTGAATGTCAAAGCCTCTACCTCTTCAGTTCAGCCCTACAAAAACAATATAATGTAAAAAATAAAGTCTGACAAACAATCTGGTCACAATCGAAATTGCAAAAGTTATTGAGCTTACTATTTATATATATATATATATATATATATATATATATATATATACACACACACTGGGGTACCATACTCTTTGCATTACATTACAAAACCACCGACTTATAATAAAGGAGTGACTAAAGAAAGCAATCTTTAAAAAGACAGTGATCTGTGTTGGATGTAATAGTTCATCAGAAGATTTTGGCACACAAGAAGGACATATTAGTTTCTGATTCTTTGACTCAAAATGTGTATCTGGTAATCCTTCTGTTACTGTGATATGTAATGAGTAGAGAGCACCATGCAAATAGGCAATTGTATGCAGTCATTTCAATTAGCTGAAAATGCTGCTTTTTCTCAGGTTATTTCATCACAATTCTCATATATATCATAGAGGGTTACAGATCTTGTTTTTTAACAAACATTTTTAACAAACATTTACTTCAGGTAACTATTGTGTGCTCTTTGATATTTTGTCAAAGAGCACATTAACAATTAAGCGAATGAGCTGCTACCTGCTTATGTTGAGCATATGAACACAATGCAAAGAAAAAAATCACTTAAAGTGTTTTAAAGAGGATGAAAATGGATATAAGTCATTGAAAGTACTGCCAGTTAGGCCTATCACCTGACTAAAAGAGGCCCAGGCTTGAAACACAGTCTGAAGAAATGCATTAGGATTAAGATTGGACAAATGTTTGATAAATTATGGCCAGTTTTTTTATTTTGGTTGATGATTCCTAAGCGTTTTGTACATGCGTACTCATTACTAAACAAAATGGGTATCTCAGACCAGCTGAACTGTGTACCTAATTTGCTGTTGATAGACTCATAATTCAAAGAGTAGATGTCATATTACTGTTTTTTGGTTCACACTAATTTGCAAAAATCCATCAAGAAGGATAAATGATCCAGGAGGTTTTTTTGAAGAGCACACTGTGTTGAACCTGGATGTCTGCTTTTAAGTCAGTTGGACTTTCAGTGTGAGGGGCGTGGCCTTTCCACACTGCATTTTTAAGTCTAAAAGATGAATGTTCCACCATCTGGCCGATTGGTCATGTTTCCTTATTATTTACATATAATTTCCATTTACTAGAGCACGTAATATTTGATCTTTCTAGCTAATTCCAGTACATGGCAATTTGAGCCACTGGGAAAGAAGAAGCATAAAAAAGAAACAGGTGATTTGAGGATAGTTTTACACATGTGGTTTGACATTGTGATGGAACATCCTGTGAATCTTTTGTGATTCGACAAACACTTGCTACTTAGTCTGATTTGTATTGTGCAATTGTCATTTTCTGAATTAGTTGCACTCCCTAGTGGTCGATTTGAGTGAAACTTTCAGTGTTTGTGTTTCATGATGATTGGACCATGAGTTGTTGGCTTTGGTGTATGTATATGCTAAGCCACACCCTTGTTGATTTCCTTGGCTAATATCTTGAAAACTAAATAATATATCAGCAAGTTTTTTGCAACTTTTGATCAGCTTGATTTCAAAAAAGATTTTGGTTTGGCTGCAGATGAACCTAAAGTTTAAAAGAATATGTATATTTTTTTCAATTTAAATGTTTTAAAGTCTAGCATGGCAGACTTTTATGATCAACAAGGTTTTAGGTTTAGCACAGTAAGCTGAATTTTTTTCTAATTTAAGTCAATCATACTTGTGATGTCGGGGGTCCTGACCACAGTGCCTCCATTTGGCTGAATGGGAACATATTTCTTGGAAAGCACATGCACCTCATAAATTAGGCCATTTTCCGTGATTCCAACTCACTGCAGCTCTACCCAAACTTGAGCCACTGTGGCAGACAAACTCTGACATTAAGCCATCACTAACACAAAAAAGCTTTAGTAGTAGGCCATGAGTTCACTTGAACAGGGGGATAAATGGGACATCAGTAATTCCAAAATCCCACCTGTGACCCTGGTGAACAAATCTGGTTTAGAAAGTTGTGGGGGAACAGGTAAGTACATCACATTAGCTACATGTACTTGCATCCAGCAGTGACTTAATACTCAAGTGATAAGAACTACTTCAAGCCATGACCCTGCTATTATTATTATTATCAGGAAAAAATATGATAAACTTTCCTCCAAAGCAACACGTTTAATATCTCACTTGGTCTGATAATCTATGATGCATACTTTAGCCTTCTGTTGATGAAGCAGATTTAAATCAGCCCTTCGGGTGAGTAAACTCCAAACTCTGAGTGACATCATTTCCATTTTTCTTTCCTCTAAATAAACTCACCCACTCACTGATGCATCAGCGCTTTCTCAATAATTGTCCCTACTGCACTCCTTCCTTGGAAAACTATATGAATGATGACCACATTTAAAAGTATCGAGCAGGCCACTGTACATACAGACGTTGTCGACACTGTAGCCTACTTTAACTGAGTATTTCCTTTTACCTCACTTCTTTAACAGCTGGATTTCAGAGGCCCATACTGTGGTACTTTTTTTAACCACAACTATTTGGTAACTTATAGTTACTTTGTTGATGGAGATTAATAATGGAAGAAATAATTAACAGATGGATTATGACGTTTTACTATACAGATAAATATATAAAGTAGTAATCCACCATTACGAGCCTCAGCACTTAAGTTATAAACACATAAATGCATCAGTATGACCCAGTGTAAAAGAATTATTCTCAGATGGAGTAGACCGCACGAGTACTTTAAATATATGTCGTATCAACTTTCTAGTCTCTCTTATGAAAAAAAGAGCTCGATACTTTTTATCCTCGTGGGAAGTTTTTCTGAATTGCTTCTTTCCTGATTACAAGATGTGATTAGCGCTTTCGTCGCTGATTTTGAGAAGCCGCATCATTTCTAGAGAAAGGAAAAGAGTTCGATTCCCATGAAGTTCTTGCGCCCTCCTCCATTTTTTTACGCAGGGGGGGTGTAAGTTGGAAGAGGAGAGGGCAGGAGGAGGAGAAAGGGAGGTGGGGGGAGAGCGTGCGCCCTCGGCAGACAGTCAAACGCAAAAGACACACGGCTCATCCGCTCACCTCCCCATTGACGTCAGTCCGGTATCACATGAACGAGCAGGGACCAATCGGCACGGCGCTGCCGGAGAGTGCTGGCTCCTCACACCAAGATAGGGGAAAAGACTGAATAAAAGGAAACCGTGCCAGTTAGCCTGTAATGACCACAAAACCCAGCGCAGAAGCCTAGACCCGCTGCCTTTGGATATTTAGCCCGTTTTCTCCTTATTCTAATGCGTCCCTCGCTGTGGATTATTATTTTTGGCACCCGGGCGGACGGAATGGATAAGGCCATGGCCCTTACATATTGAATCGCTCGTTGGTGGTGGGGGGGGGTGCGAGACGCGCACCGTGGAGACAATTCATGGGGCATTGTGCGAGGAGGAAAATGGTGGATTATTTGCACTGTATCATAAAAACCTTCCGCCATCTGGATACCCTGCCGTAATACACTGCTTGTTGGCATTTCGGCGACTGTCTCGGCCGTGTCTACAGTAACTGAGGTCGTCTTCTAGCGGTTGGTAGGTACCCCCCTCCAGCCCAATCCCAACGACCTTATCCATTTATATTTTTAATAAATACAGTGTAGGATTCTTGTATCGTTGCGACACGTTCACGCCTTCCCTGTCCGAGAGTAACATTTGGAAACAATAAACTATTGGATTACTGAACAATGGATTTTAACAGCGGCAGTGGCGGCGGCGGGGGCAACGAGCTGCACAACAACCAGTTTTATCAGTGCGAGGAGAACAAGCCTCTGCTGGGGGAGATGTCGGAGGGGAATAATAACACCAAGCTGGGCGCAGGGCCGTGCAAGAGGTCTCTGCACCACTGCAGCAGCAGCGGGATGCGGTACAAACTGCTCCACGAAGGGGACATCCAGGTGTGCGTGGTCAAACACCCCCGCACCTTCCTCAGCAAGATCCTCACCTCCAAGTTCCTGCGGAGATGGGAGCCGCACCACCTGACGCTCACAGACAGCAGCCTGACCTCGGCCACAGTGAGTAGCTTTCCAACTAGTGTCTGTTTTGTGTGTTGT
>JAPZDZ010000023.1:6275653-6289099 GCA_029783805.1 Acanthurus tennentii | reverse complement strand
ACCTGACGCTCACAGACAGCAGCCTGACCTCGGCCACAGTGAGTAGCTTTCCAACTAGTGTCTGTTTTGTGTGTTGTTTGTGTGTGTGTGTGTGTGTGTGCGCGTGGGTTTGGTGCATGCGCGCGCCCCTTTGTTACCTATTGGGGACCATTTCCGGTACAAACACCGACCTTGTCGGGACCCGTCCCGATGAGGCCTCAAGAGGCAAACGTCATTTCTGCGGTCCTTTCCGAGGTTAGGATTTGGGTTGTGATCAGACAGTCCACAGTGAAGTAAGTCAGTGGAATGTCCTCACAGGGATAGCTGCACAAACATTTGTGTGTGTGACCATATAATATGCTGCGTTTCACATTCCACAGGCAGCTTTAGTGTTTGTCTGTTCTTGTCTGGACGTAGCAGACGTGCGCTGAGATTACGCACAGTCGGTTGTTGACGCAGTTTACAAGGAGGCAGCGTGTCACTGCTTCCACGGTCCGTTCGGCCTGTAATATTGGCAACACTGTTGTTTTGGCCTGCACCTCACATCACCGCTTTCAGTCGCCTCTCTGAGCAACACATCCTCATACCTGTGACCCTGTGAACTGGTGCTCACACTATGGGAACCGGCCGCATAAGGTCACCTGAAGCGGAGGTTCTGGGTATGTGCAAGTACCTGGCGGTGTATGTGTCTCTTTGGGATTATTGTGTGGTTCCAAATTATGCCTACAGAAGGTTTTACCTCCCAATTAAAGTATGAAACAACAAAGATCTTGTGGTCCATGGAAATAAAACCCTTCAGCAGGAGTTCAAAGGGGCTGGTTATATGTGAGGCATGACACCAGATGAGACCCCCCACCCCCCACTGCTGCAGCCTGCATCCCCATAAAACTTGTGATTATGTATTCATTGCCAAGTGTCTTATAGAATAAGTGCAGCATGAAAAAAAGATGCTATAACAGTGTACCATCTTTTGGTACACTGTCACTATGTACCATTTTTTTTGTTATAATATCTAAGGGCAGTTTAGATTTAGGGGTGGAAATACAAAGAGAATTCTTCTCTTCTGCTGATGTGGCTGACTGTAGGCTCTGTTGATCAACTGTCGTGCCTACTCGGTGTAGCAGTATGATGCCAGCAAGTCTGTATGTCACCAGAAATATTATTTAGCATGAATATTAACCAATAGTAGAGTAATAAATACAAAGTAAGAGAGAGTGATCATGAGATGTGATTCACCATCCAAATACAGCAAAATTAAAATATTTGTGCATTAAGGAAATTAGAATTGACTATTTCCCTTTGCATACAACATTCTCATTATTTTTTATACTACAGTACTCTACTGTCTTTACAACATGAGCTGTGCATGTGCTCCAGCCAAGAGAAATCACAGACACACTGTAATTATTAACCACAGCAGAACTCAAGTCATTGGTAATCAATTATAATTGTTGGTAATTAAACAAAATAATGCCAAAATAACAAAAGCCTTTATTTGCCCTCCTGTTATTATCAACACTTCTGACATTTTCCATAAAGCCAAGCCCATTGTTTTATCAACACACCTTGTTAGAGGCTTTTTGGATGTCTGCCTATCACATCTGGGCTAGATGAGTGTGCTGAATCGCTTATTGCACTGTGCAATGCCTTGGAGACTGTTATCATTGCAGAGAAGTATTGGGATGTATTTCTGGGTAAATCCACCTGAGCGCAGGGGATTTGTGCCTTTTTACTCCAGTATAAATCAAATACATTGAATTAAATTGCACATGTTAATAACTTTATGAAGGGTTGGGGGCATTTAGATGGCCTGTGGTAAAATGTATTCATTTCTGCTTTTAACGTGTAAAGATTTGCTTTTTATCGAGTGTACATACTGATTATTATCACTAATAGGAAGTCACAATTTATCAGTCATGTGCCGGGGGGGGAGTGGTCCCCTTCACCTCTTTTGTCAAGGCATAATCTATCTATCTATCTATCTATCTATCTATCTATCTATCTATCTATCTATAAATGTATGTGGAGGACCGGCTGTGGTGTTTTCAAGAAGATTTAACAATTATTAATAATACAACAATAAAAAAAGAGAACTGGCCACCATCAGTTAGGGACAGAGCAGGTGATAGGTGAGCAGGTCTTTACTGAGCAGGTCTTTACTTAAGTGTTAGTATTGATAGCACACAGTAGAAAACCTCTTTTACAAGTCCTGCATTTAATTACTTCCACAGAAGTGTACAAATATAATCAGGAAATCTGCTTAAAGTATTTTTAAATAAAGGTACTCAATTCAGAAAATGCCTCAATGACTGTGAAACTAATGTTTATGTTATCCTTAGTTTTTTGTGATTTATTAGCTAAGGTAAAAGCAGGATTTTACTGTTATAGTTAGCTGAAGTGGAGCCTTTTTTATAAGACTGCAACTAATAATTGCTTTTATGGATATGAATCCAATCCACTCATTATTTTTTCCAGTAATCAGTTGATTGTAGAAATTCTACAAATAGTAGGAATTTTTTTCACTGTTACACCTTCACATGTTTTTGTTTAACCATCAGTTGAAAATTCAAAATTATTTCAGAATTATTTCAACAGAATGCTTTCAGTTAAAAGGAAAAGTAGCAAATCTTCTCATTTCTTAAGTCTGAACCTTAAAATGTTTTTGCATGAAAAATGACAAAAATCAAAACTGTTTCCAGTTAATATTCTGCCAAGTGACTGTCTAATTCCGTCGTTTTACTTCTAAAAAAATATATCTGTAAAATAAATTATCATTAGATAAATGTAAGTAGTTAAAAACATAATATTTTCCTCTGAGAATAGTGGAGAAGAACTAAAGAGCACTAGATAATAAAACCCAAGCTAACTACAAGTACCTTGTTTCTGTACATGAGTAAAGTACTTGACCTAATGTATGTTGATACATTCTACAGCTCTTCAGGGGCGATTTGTTTTTCGGCCCAGCATATCAGAGGATGTGTAACTTTACTTTCAAGTAGCTTAAACTTGAGTTGTACTCAGACGACTGCGTGGTTTCACTTTAAATGACTTGTACATATCCGTATAATCTAAACATGTTATCATTTTTCTGACCTGCACAAAGCAAACTGTCACATAAATAGTCAACACACTAAATAGAGACACAATCACATCAATTTAATTCAAACGCCAAATTTGATTTTTATATCAATTTAATTATTGCACAAATAATACATAGCAAAGAATAAATTCTGTAAAAGCACTATGGAGTAGCACTAGGAGAATTCTGGAAAAGGTACGAAATGTTATATATGTAAGTTGGAGCTGGGTTTGGGGTAAACTCATCTGCATATGATATTTTGCTGCTTTTTTGTCCTTTGTCAACAGTTTTCCTGGTATTAGTGTAACATTGGGCCACATTCAAATCACGTATGTTACGTTTAACAGTGGTCCTGGCTGCAGTCGCTGTAGTAAATAATTTGGCTAATTTATAGGCGGTAGTTCTATTAATGTTTTGGTTTCATGTTACTTTCCATTTGTGTTTGGGTTGCTAGAGTTCAGCAGATTTTGCTGAATATAATTATGTTCCCTTCTAACTTTGACTGCCGGCCCCTCTTAAACTCCTCCTCAGTGGTCAAATAGCCCTGGGCTCATGGTAGCTCGGTAACATTCTTTGGCTTATGACAAAACTGATGGCTGAGCTCTTGTCCGCTTGGCTGTTTCCATTACTAGCTCAGGTTCATTGCTGACTTTTGTCATCAACATGAAAGCCCACTACTGCACAGTACAATCTCTGACTAGTGCTTGACAAATGAGATACAGTTTTTGGCTAATAAAGTTGGCTGCATGTATACAATGTCAATAAAGTAAACTTGCTTGTAACAGTTGCTTATTAATACATTTGGGAGATATGGAACAACATCGTCATTCACTTGAAGTGGTGTGTCTGAGTACCTGATGAAAGCAGTTCCACCATCACTGTGTTTTAGCTCTGTTTTGGTCTCTACCAACCCTTAAGGAACATCTGGGTCGTAAGTTGCTTTATACTCCACTAAATTCACCAGATAATCTCTAATATCAACTATTATTTGATATCCAGCATGTCATGCACAGTGTTTATAGAACTTCTTTTTTTGAAAACAGATGCCTCTTTCAATGGAAAATGACACTATGAGAAAGTGAACCAAAACCCTAAAGTTTGTTGTCCTTACAGCTAAAGAATAAGCTCAAACTAAGATGCTCCTTATATCTAAGGACTGCTGCAGATTAATTAATAATTAATTTAGAATTTTAGGCTAATGTAAAATAAGCATCTCTTTATAGATTTTAAATAATAAAAAAAATGATAATGCCTCTTCAAGGGCATATTTAACAAATAGCACAATTTTGGTTTTAGATTAGGTTGTTGTTTTTTTTAAATTCACTTGCACTTTTAAGGTGGTAATATGGATAACTCAGTTTTTTACACCTGTAACTTCAACAGAATTTACAAAATGTCAGGCAGCAAGCAGAGCATTATGAAGATGGTATTGTGATTCAATGATCTTCCCTTCTATACTAGTTTCCTTGATGTTAGCTTCGCAGTGGTTGGATGTAAGTGGTTGTTGTTGAACGATAATAGGTGATCAAAGATGTTGATTCATTTTGAAAATAACCCAACATCACTGAATTTTCTTCATTCAAGATCCTTTCAGCTTCTGATCAGAGACACTGGGGCAGTAATCACATCTACTGAACTTATGGTTGGTCCCCAGTTTGTGTATTTACTTCTCTTCCTCAGTTAGAAAAAAAATGGCTGCTGTGTGAATATGGTCCGTTGTATTTTATTGTACTATGTTTTTATGAATTCAGGCGACTTGGTAGCTTACCTTGTAAGCCCATAACATGCATTAAAGCAGAGTGCTTGGTGTAGCCAGGGGTTTGATTGCAGCCTTGGCTCTTTTCTGGATGTCACCCCCTGCTTTTCCTGTCCCTCCCTAGCTAGGATCCCTAGCAAATACGCCAAGAAATTATCTTGAAAATAAAATAAATCACAAATACAGTTAATGTCCACTGTAATGACTACCACTGTGTGTGAACTTTGTGTATTGCTCTGATCACATTTTCTGGATGTGGACTTAAGTGGTGTGCTCTGGTACATACTAGTGAGTCTTTATTGATTGTGCTTGCAGTAGAAAATGAGGGCAGCCTTCGAACTTTGGCCAGTCAACAATGTCCCTTAGCGACAGCCAGGAAACTATCTCTGTGGAGAAGGAATTAGGCAAAACATATTTCCACATCTCTTCAGTCAGAATTTATGGAAAGTGTCTTGCATTTGTTGGCCTTTAGCACTCATTGCTGTGGCGTACTTGTATTGCTACTTTTCAGGGATCTCCTGTCACTCAGAAAATAAGAGTTTAATTTTACTGGAAATTTCTATTGTTGAAGCATTTTTTTGACCCTAACTATTTCATCTGCTTTTTTTAAAATGAACTTGAATCAAGTTTTACAAGCAGCCATTGTGAAAGCCTCAATAGTAGGGACGTAAGATGAATAACTTTACTGTTCCCTCAGTAGAAAGAATTGCTAAATACAGTCAGTCAGCACTGTTTATACCCTGCACAATCTGTTGAAATCTAACACAAGAGCTCTGCCATCAGTTCTTCCCTTTATAATGCTGGAAATGTTATAATGTTATAAACGTTATGTAGTATAGGTGTTATTGTATTTCAGTCACTCAACCAAATTAATTTTTATAGTGTATTTAAAATGGCATTAGCCTAACCAAAGCGCTTTATAAGGAAGGGTAAAACAATCAATACAATTAAAACAATGAAAAGAACAATACGGTACATGTTTATAGACAAAAAACATCCCAGGATAAAAAATGATACATTACATGAAAAAACTAAAGGAGGACTTTTTTATAAGGCCAATTAAGGCTGGTGGTTTAGGTGAATTCAAAGACCACTGAAAATAGCTGAGCCTTGAGCTGAGTTTTGAATGACTCAATGACTGATGTGGCGGGGCAGTTGGCTACACAGGCTGGTTATAAGACCTAGGTGGGCTAAACAGGGTTTAAAGGGTCAGACAGAAAGGTGCTAAACCATAAAGTGCTTTGTTGACAAAAGTGTGTTCTCAAAGAAAATTCTAAAATCAGTTGGGAGTAAGTGGAAATACATTTGTGTTTATGGAAACCAGTTAAAAAACCTTGTGGCAGCATTCTGCATAAGTGTTAGAGTTTAAAGGGTTGACTGACTGACTCCCATGTACAAAGAGTTACAGAAGTCAAGGTGAGATGCAATAAAGCATGAATTACTTTTTCACAGTATTGAAATGATAAAAAGGGTTTTACGTTAGCTTAGTTACATTAGCTTAGTTTTTTTTGTACAGGGTTTCAAACAGGATGATGTTGGACTAAGGTTAGGGGGGGCAAAGAGTACCCCCCTTAGTTTTAAGTTCATTTTGCATAAACACATACAGGAACATCCTATCTCTAATGCCCTTAAGACAGTCAAATAGAGGCTGCAGTGACTGAGGGCTGTGGTTTTTGAGTGGGAGGTATAGCTGGGTATCATCAGCAAAACAGTGAAAGAAGATGCCACGCTTCTTAACGAGGGGACCCAGAGGAGGTTTAGAGGTGTTTGATATTTTATGTCCACCTATGTTCTTACATGATGGGGGAGAATATTGTTTACATATCTTAATATTATATCTATTGCAAGACCATTAAAAAAATAACTGCTTAGTGTAAAGATGTCTTTATATAAAAATGTCACAGACTCATGACTTGTATTTTAGCTCTGTATTTTCTAGGAACTCCGTACATAATGGACGTCTCTGTGACTTAGACTTTAGGTCCATTGCAATAATTCAGTACCATTACAGAAAGTAGCATGGTCCTTATGCGGCACAATGGATAGTAAAGGTATTGACATGAACAGGAGACAAGAGTTAAGTGTCAGTTCAGGGATCTGCAAGTTATGTTCGCCTTTGATTAACATCCCTAGCCACCAAGTATAACTGTCTTACCTTAAAATATCTTAATATATTTAATTTGTCATGTGCATGATTGTTTTAAAATCTTTCTAACTGATAATTTCAAAAAGTGAATCTAGTGAATCTTGTAGTTATAAGTTCCATAACAACCTAGTGAATACTTTTTTTTGTTCAAATATTTACTGATATTAAAATGTTAAATATTTATTAATATTAAATACTTACTTCAAAGACAGTTTACTTCTGTAAGTTGTACTTTTATTGCCTTGTCTCATCATATGGTCCTTTTTTCAAGCATGACCTTTTCAAGGATCTCACATGGTTGTAGTATCTGCTCAATTATTCTTGCCTCAAAGAACCAAATGCTTTCATTCAGCAGCTGCCAGGGACTAGTGCTCATACATTATTCTGTAAAACCCCAGAGACTAATGGAAATGTTGTTCTGTAAAGTTACAGTTTACTTTAAGGTCATCCATTGAATGCCGTCAGCACTGCACATTTTGTTAACACTTGAAATTATAAACATTACTCATAATGGTGCAATTTATCTGATACTGTCCTTTACTGACCCTTTTTCCTCTTGGTATGACAGGAAACTGAATATGTATAGGCCTGAGTGGCACAAATGATGATGCTAATGCTAGTGCCTTTGCTAAGTATCAAATCATGTGGGTGATTTGTCCAGAAATGTTCAGCTTTGGTGTCTGCGTGCGTATGTGGATGGTGTCAATTGTAGACAGTGATCATGTGTCAGAGAGTTGGCTTTTACGTTGATGTCGCATATTATTCACTCTGTAAAGGCTGCGATACAAGGAAGAGGGTTTTATTCAGGGTGAAGCATGAATGTGCATTTCCTGAGTGGAGTTGTTGTGCTTGCTGTCGAACAGAGCGGTTATGTGGGCAGAAGAACAATGCTGACCCATTTGCTCTGCTCTCTTACAGAGAGACTACTTCCAACAAGGAGACAAAGAGCGTTGACTCTGCATCTCCAACAACATTCCCACACAAAGCAAATAATTGAGATGATTGTGAGAAAAGAGCTTTGTGAAAGTGAGCATGTCTGCCAAGTAACAAAGTCACATAAAGGGTTTAAAGTGAAACATGTCAGTTTTTCCAAAACCTAAATCCTACTAAATATTTTGCCCTAATTTGAAAGTTGTACACAGCATTACATCATGTTAGTATTAAATGTCGTTGTTTATTAATTTGATTTTCATTAACTGAAGGAGGAAGTAACATTCAGTGTTGTTGGATGTTGTGTTTCCTGTATGCACATTCAAAGATATTAGTGTGAAGTAAGTCTCACTGGGGAACACGAAGACAGAGTTGTGAGTCATTTTTCTTTCCCTTGACAGATCTCCCTGCCACGACAGTAGTCAGAAACTTAACCTACATCACATTTGCGTAAGAAGGGCGCTAGTGCAAGCAAGCACTTCCTGTGTTGCGCCTTGCACACAAAAGGCCTGAGATGAAAGGAATCTGGTTGTGCCACGAGCACCATGGGCTTATTATTTGTAGTAAGGCAAGAGATGGGATCCCTTTAGAAATCAGTCATGTGGACTTGAGTGTCTTCTGGTCATGAATGAGATCTGAAGTGCCCAGTGGTTATGTAAGAGGCCACATATAAAATCTATTTTAATGATAGAGCTGTTGTTGAGGTATCAATTCAGTATTCTTCAGTAATAGTTTTTCTGGAAATGGGTCTGGAATTAGCATCATTTTCGTGAAGTTTAAATGCACATTTAAACATTTTGAAACACATTCATAAAAACCCAAAACAGCTCAAAATATATTCTTGTATTACTCATTTAAATCAAGTGTATCAAACGTATGGTGACTGGCTTCTGTAAGGACACACCCATTTGTGTCACTCACACACCCACACAACCTGAAACGGACAAATAACAAATGAATGACAAATTTAAGAAGCAGTATATTGCATTAATTTAAGCTGACACACAAAAAGAAGAGTTCAGTGTTTAAAAAAAGTTGTAGTAGAGAAACTAGATGCTAGCCTGCAAATGCAAAAAGTCTGTAAGACCGCCTGTCCTTACCGTCTGAATTAAATTTTCTTCCTCTGCCACATCATTTATCCACCAATCATCTGTTCAGCGCCCTGGCTGTCTCTTCCCAAGAACCATGCAGTCTCGTCTGAACCAGAATACAAAAGGAAACACTGGATTTTTGAGATCGAACTAGGAAGCTTAGCTTTTGACGAGAAGTCTTACTCTGACTAATTTCAGGGATCCGACCATTGTGCTGAGAACCTCGTAGCTACCTGAGTGCCTAAAAAGTCTGGATTTTTTGCTCCAATGTCATTGTATAACACACAGCTGGGAAGTTGGAAATTAGTGGTGTTTTTGGTTCTTGCCAGCTGTGAAGGACTTTAAGTACAAGGAGTTAGTGTTGGCATCATTTTCTTTGTAGGGTTTCCTGTCTAAAATCAATGAATTATATTTTTCAGACTGAGATTCCCATCTGGCAGCCCGGCTAATGGTACACTTTGAGATATGCAACCCTTTAGTACAGGCTTGTCAACAAGCCTCTGGGTTAGCAAGCGCTAACAGTTTGCCAATATACAAAAGTGCTTATTTAATTTAATAATGTATCTATTTTGAGTGACAAGAGCAATACCTGACTCGAGAGAGGCGGACCTGAGCGACTCTGGATAAAACCCCTGCACCAAGACATATGGCGTTGGCAGTGTGGGGGAAGCAGATCTGGTCAACCACGCCAGAGGGAAAAAGAACAAAACAGATGTTGTGTTTTGTGCGTGTTTAAGTTAGCAATGCTCTAGCTTTCTTCACAAAAAAATCATTGGTATTTTTCCATTAGTTAGAAGTATTCCACAAACTAAGCTCTGTGGCAAACAAGTATTTAAGACACTTAAACTTTTTGTTCAGCAAGATAACCTTAACAAGTGAACACACTTTTATGATAATCAACATGTAAAAGTAATCAGCAGCTGTAAAAAGCTAAAATAGCTGTGAATGAACTACACCAAGGTCACATGACTTGAAATTTGACAACACTACGCTTCTTAATTTACTTTTTGTTACACACATTATAACTTGATTAGTCAACAAATTGAATTTAAGGTAAAAAAGTTATTTAAAGCATGAACATAAACACAAGGCTGTAAAGAGGGACACAAAAGTAGATCAATGATTGTGTTCATGATGACAGTGAAAGGCCCCAAAACCCCTGCGGTCTTATTTTAGCTGCTGCTTAGCAAGTGCCTTTTTTAGGAAACATACAAGTTTTAAAACCCTAACTCTTACGCTATGTTATACAACATAATGTAAAAGTCTTGTATGCATGTGTTAACCACAGACTTTTTTAGGCATCTAGCCAAAACACCTTTAAGAAACCCTACTGACTTTAAGGGCAATCCCTGTATCACTATGCTTGTGTGATGTGTGAGACATGAGAAAGTTTTAAGTTCACCATGATGCAAGACAGCAAAAGGAACAAATAAGAAAACATTTTTAACACCACAGGTGACAGCACAAAGTTGTTTTTTTCCACTGAACTCCACTGTGGTAAGAAGCTTTAGACAAAATGAAGTTAAAAAAGAGTCGAAAAGGTCCGCTACTTCAAGCTAGAAGTTATTCTGCATACTAGTTTAATATCTGTGGGGAATAAAAGACTTGACATGTGCCAGTAAAATAGCAAGTTCCAAGCTGAGGCAAGGCAACTGAGTATGTAAATTGAATTAAGACTTCTCATAATGTTTGCTGGACAATAACTAGTCTAAATAAGGTCAATTAAACAGTAGTTTAAATCTAAATTTTGCTAATATCCATCTCAAGCCACTGGTCACAGCAACATGAACTATGGGAGAGAATACCTAATTGAACAAGATAGTGTTTCATTTCTCATTAATTTAACTTTTCTGTTGTGAGCAGAATGTTTTTTTCTTTTTTAGAAAGAACATTAAATCTAATGCACAGCGAAACAGTGAGCCATTTCTGAATCCATGTGGCTTGTGTAGTGTTACAGTTCAGCTGTCATAGCTCCCCCACTTCTATAAAAAAGTATACACAACTCAGTTTCCTTATGTGGTTGGATAACACGTCACTCAACCTTGTTCTCTGTATGTAGACCTCAACCCCAACCATGGCCCTAATCCTAATCTCAGCCGTCTCTAAACTAACCTAAAAAGAACAGTTTGATCTGTTGCATGCTGCACAGAGGTTCAGGAAACTACTCGAGGCAGCAAAACGCCTCCCAATCACTCCAAAACAAGACACTGAATATTTAAAAGAAGCCCTTTTATAGAGAGTTGCTACTGCCAAACTTTTGTGTCTGCATACTTATTAAATCAAACCTACACTGGCTCCTGAACCGTTCGACTAAATCCTGAATGTAGGTAGGTTTGTCCTCAAAGTATAGTCTGCGGAATCTGCAATGTGTGGAGGAACATAAGTGCAACATGACATGTATACAAGAAGGTTACAGAGAACAATGAACAGAATGTGGTTTTGCTGCAGCAGGAACTGAGGATGTTATCCTTCAAATATACATCCAGCAGAGATCAGCCGATCACACAACAAGACACGCTGCTCCTCTGAGCATAAGGAGCACAAGATGACTGGCTGCCAGGCCTCGTTGGTGTTATTGTTTTAATGGGAAATATAAGGAAGAGAAATGACGTGCACTGACTACTACCTATGAGCTCATACGCACACATTAAAACACACACAGCCACAAACACAAGGCTTGGTGAGGCCCTGGGCAGTTCTCCAGGACGTGCTGCAGTACATGTACATATTCAAATAATGGATCCTCCCAGTTTTGTTTGAACAATGCAGCCTTTGGGCAAAGATTTGAGTTCTAGCCGGGGTAGAAAGCACTCTGTGCTGTTTTGATTTATGATATTTAGAATAGATTGGACCTCGGCTTGCCCCCCTTTTTCCTTGTTATGTGTGTGTGTGAATGATGGATCAGGAGAAAGAAACAGAGAAACCAAACAAAAGAGGATATGTGGAGCAAACTGTTGACAGGGAAGGAGACTGCAGTCCTGCAGCAGTCATTCTCTATTTGTGACTGTCTTTAGTCATAGCTTTTCAGGGAAGATGTGGGTTGTTTTTGTAACCACTGTGAAAAAAAGACATATTCAGTGAGGGCAGTAGGAAGTTACAAACATCACTCTTCCGTTGCTGGGTGCTATGACACTCCATTTCTTTTGCACAGAAGTCTTCACACTTCACTTAGAATTTACATGTCTCATAATCTTCTTTGCATTTGAAGCTTCACTGACGTCACACTGTGGCTCTTTGCCTCCTAGTTTGCATGATTTAGTGATTTACACACTGCTATTTCACCTTATTGTAGCAAGGAAACACACTGACACAAATTACATATTCACCTTGAATTTACATTTTGTGTTTTTAAATATTATATATGCTCATTAATATAATTTTAATGTTTCAATTGTTACTCATTAACTCTGCACTCAGGGACATAAAATATCTTTTATTATGAGACTACAACAAGTAAAAGGCTATCAGGATACAGCTTCTCTGTCAGAACTTGAGACAAGAATCTCTAAATCTCACAAATCAGCCACATTATATCTTGTTGTGTTTAATTTGTACACAAACTAAGGAGAAAAAAATTATAACTTGTGTTTTTATTGAAAATAATCCAGAAACTATTTTTTGGTTAAAGAAACAAGTTATTCTCTCTTACAAAAAGCCATATGGCTTAATTGGCTTAAACAAGTCAGAACCTGTTTTTGAGTTGTAGAGGTGCTAACAGGGCTGCTCTGTTACCTTTGGAGTCCGGTTGGCTGGTTCCCCCTGCTTCTAGTCTTAATGATAAATGCCATAAGTGACATCATAACTCTTCTAAACTATTCTCATGATCAGTAAACTTTTGAATTTATGTAAAAAAAAAAGGCATTATTCTACAGTTGGGTTTCACCTGTATATTTCTTTGTCCTTGCTCATGTCAAAAAGTTCCAAGTGACATGGACTTCAGAATAAATGCAGGTGAAATCAAAATAAAAAAATAGCCCAGCTAAAATAAAAAAATCAAGCACAGACTAAGTTTAGGATAGTTTTTATAGAGTGTAAAAGCTCATTATAATGTATGAAATTTTTTAGGTTTTCATTCTCAACAATAACTGTAGCTTTTTACTCTTCTATGCAGGAGCTTACTTAGATAAAATGAGTGATAACAATCTTATTAAATGCATAAAAATTCTTTTCCCTGGCTGTCCATTGTGCTTCTTCCTGGACTTAAATTAACAGCACAGTAAGACAAATTTCAATAATGAGGACAAACACGTGTACAGCAAGAGGCTCACACAGATCACAAAACAAGTATTTGACTTTCAGACAGGGGTCAATTAAATTCAATTCAATTCAATTTTATTTATATAGCGCCAAATCACAACATAGTTGTCTCAAGACACTTAATATATGGAGCAGGTCTAGACCACACTCTATAAATACATTCATATTTTAGATTTATAGGAACCCAACAATTGAAATCAATTCCCAC
>JAPZDZ010000023.1:6226095-6241426 GCA_029783805.1 Acanthurus tennentii | reverse complement strand
ACTTCCTTTTAACAGGCAGAAACCTCGGACAGATCCAGACTCAGAGGTGGGCGGGATCTGACGGCACCGGTTGGGTTAAGAGAGAGAGAAGGGGGGGCAGGAGGGGGGAGGGGAAGAGATACAAATCCAGCTGGCTTATTTCAATAAATTGTAACCCAGAGTTTGGAGTCAGTGGACAGGAGATCAGCCCAATATGTAGATGTGTGCAGAGGCACAGATCTGTTTTGAGTAGCCTGTAAAGTTTCCAAAAAAGAGTGACCAGTGAATATTTACTGAAAGCTGATCACTAATCAGTGTTTTTGGATTGATGACAGAAAGTTTACCTGTTAAGGTGTCAGTGCAGTCTTCATTTGTCTCCGTCTTTCTTTACAGGCCAAACTGCCCAACCTGAAAGACGTTGATGTTCGGTACACTGAGGCCTGGTGATTAACCCCGCCCACACACCCCTCATACACAACACACACACATGAACATATGCACACACTGCACACTGGCTCAGATACATAACATGAAAATTGTGTGGTGACTTCGTCTCCATTGCCACCATCATCACACCAGGAACTCTGACATCATCCCAGCGTGAAGATCATGTGATGTGACCAGAATGCCTCTGACACGCCTGAGGAAGGAGCCTCCATCAGCTTCAGACACCATCACCAACCCTGGTGACACCCTCACCAGGAAGGAACTGCTTACTCAGTGACAGCATCACTTTTTATCTAAACGAGAAATCTTTAAGGACCTCGCAGCTCCCCTTCTGTCGCCCACGTTTCAAAGACCTTGTTTTTACTGACATGATCAGAGGACATGCGAGGGACCCTTTTCTCTCTGTCTTTATTCTTCGCCCCGTCTCTCATTTGTGGTGTCTGAGTTTTCATATTCAGTCAGTCAGTTTTCCATCCAGCTCTTCAGCTGTTGCCTTCCCACCTGTGTGTCCTCGTCATGAGGACAACCTGAGTCAACCCTCTGCCCTCAGATTCCCTCTCCTTCTCCTGGCCTGTTGGATGAAGGCTGGATACAACAGCTCACATTCCAGTCCATCTCCAGTCTGATCCACAATGTAGCTCTCCAGACAGACATGTCGAACTGGTAATCACTTCAGTCCTCACTCTTGTGAACTTTGGCTTCAGTTGGCAGGTTCACAGTCCTGTCTTTTCAAGTATTTCATTGGAAAAATGAGGTACTGCCTCAGACAAAAAAAAGAAGAGTTGCAAGACTGTGCCTATTTCTCATTCACAACACATTCTGACACACAGAAAAAGAAAAGTAAAAAAGGTTTTTATCAACTTGAATGAACATATTTTTCCAGACATCTGTACTTTCATATATTGTGTGATTCTATTTAAAACATATATATGAAGAAAACCCCCAGTGATGACATTTCAGAACCAGTTTGGGAACTCTGCAGAAAAGTTCATCAGCGATGGCAACACTTTTTTTTGAATCTGTTTTCAGTGTACATACTGATGATCACTCGTTTCTATTTGATAGGGCGGTTGTGTAGCAGTAGCAGGGTGGTCTGGGACTGCCCAATATTTATGAGTTCTGTCTTTCAAACCTCTTTTACTCCGTCTGTCCTGGATTTTTTCCAAACACCAATGAAGTACAAGCCCTATGATCTTTTTTCTTTTTCTTTGCAACATGTAACACAAGAAGCCAACTGAGAGGGTGCCCACTCATGGATCTGTCTGTACCATGCTATGGTGGGAACGTAGACCTGTAAAGTGGATGTAATTCTTAAGTGGACTTCCACAAGACAAATGAGACTCATCTCCAGCTGAGAGTTGTATATTTTCATATCCTCTGCTATTCTTTGGCACTGCTTGAACCGATTTAGAGAAGAAGAAAGGACACTTGCCAAACACCTTCATCAAATATAGTTTCTATTTTGTGCACTTGTTTCATACGGCCAACAGGAGCGTGGGGACTGTACTGATCTGTGTTTCCAGTGGAACCTCCCTGTGGAGAGACAGTGACACTGCTCAGGGTCACGAGTCGGACCCGCCCTCTCTGACCTGTTGTGGTCAGAATGAAGAATCACAGTGCCTCTAGTGGAGCTGTGAGTTAGTTGCCTATTGTTATCATTTTATCTGCCACACCACTTGTTTTTAATTGCTCTGCTGTATTTATAGTATGCCATAATACATGGGTGACATGGTTAGGCTCTATGGATGAATGATTTTCATGGGAGGATGGGACAAAGTTATTGTACATATTCTATCACATTGGGCTATAAGGGACAAATGATTGGAAAAAGGCACCCTTCGGCCATATTTGCCTGTCTACATTCCCTCAAAATGTTGCCTGTTTATTGTGGCAGCATTTCATTTGTTGTGGTAAGTGCCCTGACACACTGCAAGTTTGACAGAATCCCTCTTCCCCCTTTTTACTGTCTATATGTTGTTTTTGGTTGATTTGTCTTGTGTCAGTGGCCGCAGAATACAAGAGAAGTCAGATTTCCACCCTTTTTCCATCAGCCTCGCTCTCACTGCATCCATCCATTTTATTTATTCTTGTTGACCTCCAGAATGATCCAGATCATTTTTGATTCAAGGCAGAAGCTGCAGCAGAGGGCAGGATGCCGTCCATTACGAGACACTTTGTTTCCTATTTATTGGGTGCCATGGCAGTTTTCTGTTTGGCCTGTAGACTCAGTGTGTGTCCGGCCATCTTTGGGTCTGACTGTAGGACCTTGTGCTCTCTTTCATAATCTGTATGATGTATATACAAGTGTATATAGTCGTCTCCTCCCTCTCTTTGAACCATTTTTAAATCCTTTTTTTTTCCTTTAACCTGTTCTGTCTCTTTCCTGGCCCCCATCGGCAGGCTGGTGTTGCCTTCATCTTAATGTGTGTGGTTGTTTTTTGGTTTTTTGTTTTTTTTTTCACACAAAGTGCACTGTAATCCAACTAATTATGTTTTCTCTTGTATCTTTTAAGTTTCCAATGTCTTTGATTTGAACACTTTAATCAAACATTTGTTCTTGTTAAGTTTTTTTTGCATGTACATGTTGCTGCATCATCTTTTTTTATTTTGTAACTTTGTTTTATAAAAAGGTTTGAAATAAGATAAAGGGTTTGATCACTATCTCACTGAGGTGAAGAACTGAAATGGGGAATTCCCATCTTACTATATCCTCATTGGTTGTTGTCAGGATCTACCCTTGAGTCTCCGTTGATCCTATTGGTCAAGGCGGTTAGGGTTTTAAAAAAGTCAGTACCAGTGCTGTTACCTCTGGACTGAATCTGCCCCAAGCAGAGATGTATCATTTAGGTTTGGTTTCTTTTCATATCAAAAAATGCTAATATGTCTTGTATTTACTAAGAGTTTTGTTCTAATCCTGCCAGATAATCATATCAGATGTGGACCACAATGACCGGTTTTTATTATGTTCAAATAAAGTTGGTGGTTCCACACATCAACATACTGTAAATTCGGTGTAACTTCCCTTTAGTCTTGCTTTACCCTGGGGAGTTTGTCTGAATGCTTTAAAGGAATAGTTTGGCATTTTAGGAGAAAAAGGGGGGGGGTCTTGTTTTTTTTTTGAATGAAATAAAAGGACAAAGCTGATACTAATATCAGCTATTTAATATGAAACTACAGCCAGCACCGGGTTAGCTTGCCCTAGCATAGAGAATGGAGAGTCGGGGGATGGCTAGCCTGCTCTGCCAATACCATGTCTCCTTGTTTGTAAACAAAACATTTGCCTGGCAACAGCGCTGACAAGACAGTTTTTTCACCTGTGGTCCGAGCCGGGCTGGCTGCTGTCACTTCTGACCTGTCTTTAGCTGTCCACTGGCTATAGCTTTATAGAACAAGCGGCCATGAAAGTGGTAGCAATCCCCTTATTTAACCGTGGATGCAAGGGAATAGGCATATATCCTAAAATAATAAACTATTCCATTAAAGAAGTGAGCAGTCATGTGGGAATCACGTCACTGAACTCATCGCCCCAGTTTTTAGGCCATTACGAGCTACCACTAGCCCAGCCCGGGTGCCAGCATGTTGAGGTTACAGTGTAAGGTTTTTGTGTTACTGTAGAACATGTAATGGTTGAGAAGAGACGGCTCTTCTGTTCTGTCATGTCTCCGTACCCTGTGGAGCTCACTGTGCTTTGCTTTTTGCTTCCATTATGATTCCTCCCACCTGTCTGTTATATCTCTGGTGTTTTTTATTCTACACAAACTGTTAAGTTTCTACCACGTCCAACTTGTGTACAGCTGTGCTTGAGTCTTAACAGTTGTTATAGAAGGAACAGGGTCAGATGTGGCACAGCCAGACAAATCTGACAGACTGAAAAAAACAACAACAACTCTATTTCCCAAAATTCCTTGTAGTAAAATCTTTTTGGCAGCTGGAAAAGGGACACCCATCATGTTTCTCTCTATTTTTCAGTCTCTCTCCGCATTGATCTGCTTCTCCTGCTGGGTTTATCATTATTGCTGATGCTGCTGCTCTGTGGCTGTTGTAATAAAAAACAAAAGATCTTTAACAGGAAAATAACAACTATGATGTAAAATAATTTCAATCAAAAATAAATTGTCTGTGAATATGTTTCAGCTGTGTGCCACGTGTTCTTTTTGAGCTCTTTACAAGTTAAACATAGTTACAGATAGATATAATGAAATGATACATCTGTATGTCATACCAAACTATATATAAAAATAAACATACACCTTCACGTTTGCTTAAGGGGATGAAAACTGCATTTTATTTTACAACTTTATGCATAAAATAAGAGACACTTCTTGCTTAGTTTCTTTTTATTACCTGTGGGTAGAAAGACCACTCAGTCACTCTGACATCACACAAACCCTTGTATGTAAAGACTCACACCAACTTCTACCAACGTCTGGCAGGCAGCCAAAGTTGACCTGATATCAAGTTAATCCCAACAGATTAGCTTGTTCTCCCTTTTAGATGATTTGTTTGTATTTTTCAAACAGACTTTTAATAGCTGCTATTGTTGTCTTTTTCTTTTATTTGTATTTCTGAGTTGTAGTTTTTTAGTTATTTCTGAATTGCCATGCTGGCCAGATGAAACGCTCTGGTCGGCTGTACATGGTGCACAGGAGCAACATTCCTCAGGTTTAATTTATACTGACATCTTCTTGGTAGGGATATGGAACAAATTCTTTTATAACACAGAGATGCTCCCATCACAGTGTCACCAGGTTCAGTTTCAGTCCAAAAGGACTGAGATTCAAATGAGTGCCTCCGGGGAAGAGTGCGATCCGAACGCCAGCACAGTCATCCTGATTTTACATTTCCGGAGTTCTGATGAAGTGGAGTAGAGCTGAAAAGAGTTATTAAGAGCTTTTATAGCTTATGCATGAGCAAATTGAAAATCCCCCAGCTGTCTCTGCTTTAAGGGGTGGGCTCTGTCTCAATACCAGTACATCAAAAACAACTGAAATGTCATCAGAGTCACACAGCCTTTATGCCATGTTTCATATCAGTCATTTTACATTCTTCAGTACTGAAAATTAAGCACAAAAACAGACAAATTCAACACAAGGGCAGAAGAAAAGTCTTTGGTACTGCACTAAAACTTCAGTTAGTAGACACTCCTCTCTCTCACATTATAAATAAATACTCTGTATAGTTTGATTACAGACTGAATGCAAAATAATTAAGCAGTACTCTGGCTGTGTGGGAATGTTAGAACTCCATATCTGATCTGTCATGAAGGAGGTGAGAGCGGGGCCCACCCTTAGCCTGCCTCACCCAGTTCTACTCAGCTCGTATGTTTCTTACATTTCCCAAAAGGTAGTTAGACAAATAGTAAATGTAAATAAGCAGAAAACTGTTTAAGGAAACTTCTTTTTGTGTCATTTTTAGTAAAGAAGAGAAAAAAAAACAAGTCATAATCAGAAAACTTCACAGATTGAAAATCCTCAAGTACGCAGATAGACATTATATAAGATTTGTAGCCGCCATTTCTTCACCATTCAGGCAGGAAGGACTGGAACAGGTTAGGTGCTGCCATATCCTCAGGAGTAGAATTTGCTGTTGTTGATTTTCTTTTCTTTTGTCCTGGACAAGTAATCAAAAATAATTAGGGAACTGAAATATTTCATTTCATTTGATGAAATGTTTTCCCTCACACCCTTTGAGCTTGAGGCCAACCTGTGTTTCTCACTGGTGCTGTACTCTCGCGTGAGGTGCTGGCGAGGAAGGGCGGTGCGCTGAATATTGGTGTGTGTGTCATAGAGGAAAGGTTCACTGCTGAGCTCAGACTGCTTTTTCCTCAGCTGGCTGGAGGATGAGTACAGCTCCTCCTCTGCTTTCTGAATGACAAGAGTCATGTGATCTAAAGTGAAACTGCAGACGTGTGGAAATCAGCATTGATGTGTGCACCACTTACCCCTGCTTGCTGCACGCTGATGTAGACCAGCAGAGAAGCTAACTCTAAGTCCTCACTGTAGCCGTTTTTCAGAGGCACAGAGCGGTAACCTGTTGAAACAAAAAATATCAGTCAGCTCTCCGCTCACACAGTTTGGTCTGTTTGAGGTTGTACTGACATTTTAGCACTGATAAAACTAGAGCTCTGCAGAATGCGGCTGAAGATGTGGTCAAAGTTGCCTCAAATCATTTGAACAAATCTTCATTGATGAGTCCCTATATTAACCACAGTGTATAATACACAGGACTTACCTGCCCATCAGTCGACCCTGTGCATAATTTACACAGTACTGACTTACTATAGGAGTTGTACTGTGGTGTTAAAATGCCACAAACAGCACATTTGATGATTACGTTAAATATTTACCAATCATATCATATTATACAATTGAATGACCCCACTGCAGTTCTTAATTATTGTAGCTCATTTGCAACAAATCACATGTGGTTTCATATATACTGTTGCAGGGCCAGATCAGCTGCTCCTGGGAGCTGTAGACCCCCACTGACCTGATACTGGACGCAGTTCAGTTGAACATTACTATATGTCTTCTTTTATTGTTTTCAGGGTTTATTGTTGTTATCTGGCAATGCAAAGCAAACTTTCTGGCAGACATTTTGCTTTATTTTGCAAAAGAATTTCAACATCATCAAAGGCAGAGCTAAAGTTCACTGTGAATGACTAGCTTTAGCAAATTTTCTACAAGTTGTTACTTAGGTGGAACCAGGGTGCAGAAAGCCTGCGTCTGAAAACAAAAGGTATATAAAGTAATACTTCTGCTTTGAAATGAGTACAACATGAGGTTTGTGTGAGCAGCCTTCTACCGTCTCTGGCCCTCTGAGCTCGAATGCATGTGTATTCCTACCTGAGCGGATGCCTTTGACAGGAAATGTGGCCTGAGCCAAGAAGTTAGGGTCTGAGAACATGTCCTCTTCATTGACCACAAAGCGTAGGAAGGTGAGTTCAGGCTCGTACACAGTAAAGACTATAGGCTCTGCTGGGGCTTTCCACACCGGGTTCAGACCATTATCACCTGCAGATTCACACAGTGTTCACATAATCACACATCTCTAATATTTCCCTCTCTTCTCTTGCTATCCCATAGGCTAAGTTTTCCCCCTTTCCACCTCCCATGTCCCTTTTCCTTACGATAGACGACGGTCTTGTACTTCTCTTCTGTATGCCCACAGAGCTCAATCTCTACAAAGGGACTGGCGATGCTGCGGCCAGGCTTGGGAAGGTGTCTGGCAGCTATCACCTGCAGGAAAAAATCAAAGCTGCTGCTGTTAAATAAGTATGATAACTAAGTATTTACTTAGTTACAAAATAAATAATTTGAGCCAGCCGGCAACTCGGCCCTTAACTTGAATACATGAGAAGGTGTATGTGCTAACAAGTTAGAAATAAATTTGTGTGTGTGTTTATGGACACTTACTCTAACCAAAATGTTGTATTTAACCTTCTTCTCCTGCTGAGGATCGTAGCTATCAGAGCGCATGAGCTCCGGCTGCAGCACATAACCTGTCCGTCCATTCAGACTGAAGAGGGCGCTGTTCAACTGGGTGTATTTATCTGGGCAGACACACGTATATTGTGAAAATTTAAGTAAAACAGTTTTCTAAAGAAGGGATGATGTAAGTCAATGGATTTCAACAGCCGATTACATAAATCCAGATAAAACACCAGCAAGTCAAAAATGTCTACAGTGAAAAGAGCCAAATGCATCCAGCCTTTTCTGCCTGTTCGGCTTCAGCACGAACCTCTTCTCTGATCACAAGTGCCTGCTTGGTGCCTTTTCAATGTCTTGTAAACCTGACTGCTGCCTTTTAATTCCGTTTTTCACCTGCTGCCAATCTATGACATTTTTTTTCTTTTTAAAGCTGGACACAACTTATGACACACATAAAATGTATATTGTATGTTAGAGAGCAAGCATTTCAATATCGGTGAAGGAAAGTGTAACGCATCTGCCAACCAGAGGTGACCGTGCTTCCAGTAGGCTTGAACAGTGGATATAGCAGACGTAATGTACAGCCTGAACAGCATAGAATAATATTTGTATGGTCCCTGTAAGGTTTGTGCTGAAAAGTGACCAATCAAAGAGTGCACAGAGTGCACATGAGTATTGCACAGGGTCTGACATCATCCTACACGGTTATCTTTCCCGGGAGCTCAGCCTAGACAAAAACTACTGTACCTGCAGTCTGGTAGTTGAGAGCCACCATGTGACAGCCAACAGCCCACAGTGGATAGGGGTCATAGTTGGAGGACTCTACACGTTGACCTTTGGGGTAGATCCGACTTAGAGCTTTGCGATTGTACTTCAGGAAGTCCTTGGTGCGGCTCTTTCCAGGCAACTTGTTCTCCACAAAGGAGCGGATCTCTTTGTAGGTGTAACCGTCTGGAGACAAAAAAAAATCAGCGTTCTGAGAGGTTCGGAGTCAGCTGATAATGAATTCAGTCAGTACAAGCTGATACCAACAGACCAACAAAATGGTTACTTTGGTCACAAACTGTTGATACGCTGTGGCTGCAAATAATATCATTGGCTCAATATGTTGGGAACTCATGGTGCTAACTGGTGATGGTATAGCTGGTGACACTATCTCATTTTCGCAGTTGAGGAAGTTGAGGAGAACTGCTTGGCTTGTTGTTCAGTGGGTCAGGCATGCAGACAATGATGACAGTGTGCCTTGATGTTAGCTTGATGTTGAAGCTAGCATGTCAGTTAGCTTAAGTCACAGACAGAGGTGAGTATAACCTCCCCTGTGTTGGGCGTGTGGGGGTGCAGGCAATGATGGGGGTGGTTTGAGGATGCTGGAAAACACTGATGGACCTTCTCTGTACCATGGGTCCAGTTTAAAGAAACATCAGTTGTTGCGAGGGTTCAATCCAATGACCCTCAGCCTTTAGACTGGCACTGTCGCACTGACTTTTCTTTAATTCACACAAAAAGTCAGTGCGACACCATGTTCTTTTCTTTAGTTAGACTGATCAAGGAACAAAGCTGTTTGTAGTCTAAGGCTTGTCGAGCCACCAATTAACAGTGATGGTGGCACCATTACTGAACAGAATTTGGCATTCAGGTGAAACTGACTATTAAACCTGTGTGTCTAATTAATGTAGCTCAGCCTAAGTAGACACAATGTAGATATAAGGTCAAGTCAAACCTGTGGCCGTTGAGATAGAGGGGGTCATAGTGATTCAGTGTCCTTTGAAAAGATACTGAACCCCAAATTACTCCTGATGACACTTCCATCATAGTGTGAATGTGATGAGCAGGTTGGCACTTAGTCTCATAGAAACCCCTGCTCTTAGTGCGTGAATGTGCGTGTGAATGCTGACTTTATCATAAAAGTGTGTTGAGTGGTTAAAGAATAGAAAGCAGTACATAAATGCAGTCCTTTAACAGTTTGCTTGGGTTGGTGGAGGATTTAAAGGTAGCTACATTAGGTCAGGGTTAGAGAATAGTGTTGCCTGTAAGCAAATGCAGTTGCTTCATAATGGCACAGCGAAATACCCAATGCAGGGCCAAATGATTGGTAAAAATAGGTGACGGTATTGAAAACACATTTAGGGCATTTCCTTATTTCCTTAGGAGCGTCTATTCAGACTTAGGGGAACTACTTAGACTAATGATACCACAGAAATTTCAGAGTTGCAAAATGTGTAAAATAAAAGCTTCATGTATGTACTGATCACACAAGCACCACAGAGGCACTTTTTTTAATTTCCAAATTTAGTAATGTGAAAGGAAGCTGTCTAGGTCTTTAGATCTTTTACTTTGGTCACATCCTGTTTGTTGAAGAGCCTTCAGTTGTGGTGTAAGAACAGTGCAGGCAGTTCATCACTGACTGTAGCATTCTGCATTTACATGGAGTCCTTGTCTTCCAGTTACTTGAAATTTGTTGTCCCATAAAGCACAACTGGTGCACAATATTTGGATAAATCTTCCAAACTCAATATGACCAAAGGCTTCCCCGCTAATTTAAATGGATTGTTTATGCAAGAAGACACCAGAAAATACACACCTGTCATCACAGATTTACTGAAGTTTTCCCAACTGGTCATTTGCAGGCTTGTAAAGTATAAGTTACATTACAAAAAATTAAGAAGTGTCACATTAGTTTTAATTATACGGAGAAAGTAATAGTGTTACCTTGATCATCAGATCATATTTAATTGGTTCATTTTATTTGTTTAGACAGATTCTACACCTGAACCGAGCTTTTGTCTAACAAGCTCAAATCTCTACAATAACATCTCTTTAATAAAATGATACAGCACTCCATTTTAAAAGGCACGTTAAACAAAAAATCCAAGAGCAAAAGTTTCACAAACACACAGACGAGTTAAGTGCAATGACTAAGCAAGAACTGTATCTGAGAGCATGAATGAAAGTTTGAGTCGAAGCAGAGGGAATGTGAAGGCATGTGAAACCATTTTCAGGCTCAGTATCTTGCTTAAGTGAGTAAGTACACTTATGTTACTATTTGCACTATAACAATTAAAGAATATGTATTTTTCACAAGAAAGATGGAACCAAGTTATGATTTATTATCAGATTTAACAGAAATGCTAAAGCCAGCTTGGTTTAAGACTTCACACTCTGAGAGCTTAGACTGCGTGTGTTGGGGGCATTTCCACGCTGAAGCTGCGGTACAGCTTGTCACTTAAGGCTCGTATGATGCAGATGTGATGCTTGTGTTCACAGGTCTTTGCGCTCAGTCTGTGCATCTGTGCTTACCGAAGCGGTCCTTCTCCTTGCTGCGTGGCTGACAGTAGACCACCAGGTCCGACATCTCCATGGCAACCTCTGCCTTCTTTTCCACTTCCTCCTGTTGTCTGATCTAAGATTGGGCAAAAAAATAGCCACTTCCTGTTTACACAGTGATGCTGACAGCCCATTGTGGTTGTGTAGTGTGTTCGGCTCAGTCACTCAGCTCAGCTTTACATGTCCACTTAATGCATCGACTAACCACTACAAACACTATGATTTGCCATGAGATTCTTACCTCTTGTTCCCTGTTGTACTGCTTGCTCATCTCTCTCTGAGTAATGTCCCAAGCCACCTGGTACCATTCAAACAGCTCTTCCAAGGAGCCTGCTGCCAGGTCAAACTGTAGACTGTCCTGCTCTTTGTCCTGCAGGGTCAACACGTGAGACTTCCCGCTCTTACCGTTCTTTACTAGAGACAAGGGGAAGGAAAAGAGGCACGGTGTGTCAGGGCAATAAGGAATGCACAACAATGCATTTCTAAATCCCACACCAAATGTATGGGTTAAGACCCTTAGCTTTTACAGATTGTACAGAAGTGCATGCACATTTACAAGAATAACACAATACCCTCCCCAGTGGCTACGCACTATTCTGTCGATTGTTACATTGTGGTAGAAGCATCAGGAAATGAAGAAATGTGCCAGCAAGAGGCAAGAAAGAAGGCGTTTTTTTGTTTTTTGTTTTTTTAAGGGCCATGAAAATTTGGGCCGTTCGAACGAGCTTTAGCTTGTTTATTTAATGAAACGATCAGATTCATCTGACACTAGTTAGGCTGAAACCCGGCTGTAGTACTTAGGGATCAAACCCCAAAAGAATAGAATCCAGTCGTCCAGTCATCCTGTTTCGTTCTTCTTGCACACATTTTTTGCTTGCTTTTCCTCGTGCACTTTTACAGAAAGACACGTCCTTTCAGTTTCTAAATGCAAAGTAAATTTGTCTCACAGTAGCCATTTCTTTTGTCTACGAATCTTTAAGAGTTATCTCCACATTTCTTTGATGGCTATCTAGAGGAGTTTGCATATATTCATTTAGACGTTCATCTGCATCTGCATACAACCTAAGTCATACGCAAATTTCAAGCATGTATGACCAACTAAAATAACTCACAGTTTTGGATGTTGCACTTGGAGATGTCCACAACACCCTTGCATAGTTCCCCTAGTGGGTTATCTTCCATGTCCTGTTTTCATACACATCAGAAAAAAACAGGGATTAGTTTAAATTAATCTCTATGCAGATTAACCTCCAGCTGAACTGTGATTTAAGCTTTAATCTTCACCTGGTCTTTGGTCTCAGGTCTAGTGTTGTTGGACACTTCCTCAACATAGTTAGATGGGAAGAACAGCTGCACCTTTCCACCATGGTCACCTTTCCACCTGTAGTAAGTAGAATGTAGGCAATAAACAGTCTAATTTGTTCTTTCTGTCTGCAATCGGCACGTTGGAGGAGCATGAAGTGATATCCTGATGTATGCTGTCTCTTGCTACCTATGTGTGTCTATGAGGACGTACCATCCATTGTCTTCCTTTGACACATTGTGTATCAAAGCTCCTTGAGAGAAGCTGAGCTCATCTGGTCTTCTAGCTTGGTAGCTGTAAACAGCCCTGACTGTGCTTTGAGGCTAAAAGAGACAAACGTTAAGACAAACACTTTTTATTAGAATAAAAACTGCATGAGAAAGAATTGGAATTTGTACACACCAGTGAAGGTTCGATCTCGTTGGGTTCCACATAAGTCTTCACCTCATACAGAGAGGCACAGCCTTTCTCCTGTGAAAAACCAAGCACTGTTAGGTATCTACCGGTTAAGAGCATGTTACAGGGTTAAAATACATGTATGTAACTAAAATGAGCCTTAAATGTCCAATAGTAAGACAGAAAACAATGAACAAAATACAAGCTGACTTAAGGATGCAATAGAGTGCCGGGGAACCTTATACAACATGTGCAACTGATAGCTCTGAAGACGTTGAAAGGTATATATTTTTATAAGGTTTCATTTTTTTATCGGAAATATTATAAAAATCTAATGTACTATATGGATTGGAAAAAAACTTAAAAAGTAATCAGAGTTAGGGAGCTTATCCATGAGACACAAGTGGAACGGCTTTGATTTTCATTGGAGAACGGTTTTGTTCAGTCTTATTTGGTTGGTTTTTGTTTCCTGGGATTCCTCTGAGTAATTTTTATAAATAGTTGTTCATTGGAGGTGAACTATGTGGTGAGTATTAAGAACTGACTGAGAGCATTTTCTAATTAAGTATTGACTGTCTATGTTTTTAAAAGCATAACGTGCAGAAATGTAACCCCCCACACCTTAAAAAGAAAGAAGAAAAAAGAAGATGTATCACAAACAGCACAGAATGAACTTCCTCTTTGGCTGATATAACACAAAGTTGGCATAACAGTACCTTCCTGCACGACTGTATGCAGGTGTGAGTAGTGTACAGTTGTTCATAGCCTTACATGGCACCTTTTACTGTTGCTGATTACATTTTACAATTCAAAATCACAACACTGGTTTATTTGTGCAACAGCTTTATTCTTGCCCCCACCACCATGTACACCCACTCACCACACACACCCAAACACAGACACACACACACACACACACACACACACAGATATGGGAGCCAAGAGGGGTCCAGTATCTGGCCTTGGTGGGAACTTCAACACTGCAGACTCAATGAGTCGAGTACAAAAGCACCGAGCTACTGTTAAGTAGAATACTTTCTCTATCTGTTGGGCCACACAGAGGAGAAGTAGAACATTGTAACTGCAGCAGAGAAAACATGTGTTTGACTTTGGAGTCATAATATGCTGGTTTTGTTAAATGGATATATAAATCACCATCTAAAAGTGTTGCTCTCGTGTAGACGGTTGGTAGCTCGATCCCTGGCTCTTCCTGTCTTTATGATTAATTCAATTTCAATTCAATTCAGTTTTATTTATATAGCGTCAAATCACAACCAAGTTGTCTCAAGACACTTTACATATGGAGCAGGTCTAGACCACACTCTATAAATACATTCATATTTTAGATTTATAGGAATGCAACAACTGACATCCTCAAGGATTTTCAAGTGTCCTTGAAGAAAATACTGAGCCCCAAATTGCTCCTGATGGCTGTTTCATTTCTTGTGTAACTACATGTGGTTGTAAATGAACTCTGTCTCTGTTTACATCTGCATGTTCTCTTCACTAACTATTTCTTACATTTATTTACTACTGTTTGTTACAATTTACTTTACTATTTATTGGGTTTACACTTTATGGCTATGCTTAAGTCTAAGAGATACTCCAATGTTATCGTGCTGTTATAATTCCATAACAATCACAGTAAACTGAACTATTCAACTGTTTAACTTCTGGAGAAGAGTGCATCTGCTCTCGAATATGCATATTTTCTGCATGTTTACACATTTAGGCAAAATATAAGCAACTACATGGAAGAAATCCCTGTAGCTTAACCTAACTGTAGGTAGCTAGGTTTTATAGAGATCAAATAATTACACTTGGACAATTAACTTGAAACTGGTTAAGTAAGGCAGTCGGTTTTTGAGTATGTGTATATATGTCTCCGATTAGCAGCTTGGCACGTAGTATGGTCAACTTCACTGTTAGTGTATGGATATGGAGAAGGAAATGGATATTGGTGAATGTAAACATTGAAACTATTGAAAAAAATGAACTTCTGAATGAAAAAAGAACAGCATTTCAAGCAATTTTCTATAAAAAAAAAGATACCAATGTCAGAAACTGATTTGATATCCATGTTTCTAAAACTGACACACAAAGCGATTTATAAAAAGCCCGGTTTTTCATTTTCCAAATTTTCAGCTTAGAACAGGACAGACACAAGTTAGCAGGGATCTCTCATTCAACTTAACTCACTGAAATGCCTTCAGTTTTAAAAATACATCCAGTTCATATTTTAATTTGTTCTCATTCTGTGTTTATAAAATTCATACAGTCAAATTCTCAAATCAGCCTTTACTTCTCTATGACTTTCTGCTGCTTAAGTGACAGGATTGTCCTACAGGGATTCTCAATGTGTCCTCTGTCCTCTCCAGTGTTGTGCTAGTTACTGAAAACCAGTAACTAGTCACCGTTACTAGTTACTTGATTTCAAAAGTAACTCAGTTAC
>JAPZDZ010000023.1:6195104-6209686 GCA_029783805.1 Acanthurus tennentii | reverse complement strand
GAAAGAGCAAATAACCTACTGCATGTTAGAGCAAAGATGATACATTTAAATATCGAAACTGAACCGTCACCGTGGGCACACTGTACCGTTGCATCCCTACTACTCAGTAACAACAAAGGAAAACATCACGTACAGGTACATACATGCGCTAAAGGTAAATGTGTCATGTCCTTTTCTCTTTCATTCCTAAAAATACCAAAGAAAGAGGAAAAGATTAAAGTGTTTTGATGTATTGAAGATGTAATTTGCTAAAGAAAATATAAAAGATGTTCATGTCAATTTTACTAAACATTTGAGCGTATTTTCCCTAATATTCCACAATTCCTATACGTTAAGCTAAGCATTATTGTACACCCCACCATATCAAGTGATACAGCAGTACTGAAATTCTTATAAAAATTACAAAAGGTTTAAGAATTTTAAGAAAAGGCACTTTAATGCCTATTTTGCAATAAATCCTTTACATTTCCAGCATCTCCTTCATGAACTGCTGTTTCAGTCCAGTGAGAGAGGAAATACACAGCACAGAGCTCACCTTCAACAGGTAAACAGCTTTTTTTTCCAGCTGCGTTGTGTGATGGAAAAATATGCTCACTGAAAAGATCACAATCGACTCAGTACAAGAGTATCTTCAGTTCAAGCCTCACCTTCCCCTGAATTTCAAATTCAAATTTACACCTGAATTTCCCTACTGGGATTAACAAGGTACATTCCATTCCATTCCATTCTATTCTATTCTATTCTATTCTATTCTATTCTATTCTATTCTATTCTATTCTATTCTATTCCATTCCATTCCATTCCATTCTATTCACTGACACACCAATTTAATGTATCTAGGAAACAGGAGTTTAGGTGTGTAGGGTTAGAGGGTGTGTGGAAAACTACACCTAAGTGTTATACAGCTTTTTCTTTGTTTAAAATGAAGGCAGTCAAAACACGGTTGGCATTCAAAGGCACATCACATTTCCAGAAAACAAAACGTTGCTTGAGCGCCATGAGAAGAGCCAACATTTTCTGTCTTGCTGATGGCAGTTGAATTAAGTTGTTGTTATGTGGCATTGGCAAATTAATAAATAAAACTAACTGTACAGGGGCAAGACAGAGTTTACTCTGGGCAAGTAGATTTGTGACCCACTTTCCCAACCAGGCAGATCTGGATATCAGATCAAATTAGAATACAAGAGATTTATCTTTAGTCTCTGGTATCATTCTTCAAAAAGCCTGGAACCTGCTTTCAAACCCAGTGACAGTGAAGCTTTGTAAATGTGTCAGGGGTGAATCACCAGACCAAAACGCTAGTATGTACTGTAATAATAATAATAATAACCGGTAATGACCGGGAGTGACACTCAACAACCAAAGATCTTTCTCTAGGAATACACTGTTGCTTTTAAAAGTGTAAATCAAATACATGCCTTCTATACCCTCTTGCATTTATAAATTCTGAGCTCTGTGCTCTCTTTACTACTGGTGTTTATGATTATTCTTTCCAGCTGTGGGCCCTTAAAATTGTCACCTACTTTTCCCCATGTACGACAGCACTGTTAATATCAGATGCAAATATCGCAGTACAGATACATATCTACTGTGACCATGCCTTCTCTCTGTCTCACTTCATTTTATTATGAGTCTCTTGCCTTTGTTCCAGCACAGTAACTTCTCTAATTCAATCACAACATTAATACTATATTAGTATCATGAAGTATAATGTTTTTTGAGGGAAAAGTAAGTGGTGTTAGGTCAAACATACTGTTTTAAGAGACACTGTCTTCAATTTACACAAAACAGTGAAATAATAAACAGTAACAGAAAGTTCCTCACTACATCACCAGTAAGCTGATGACAATTTGGCTTCTCCTGACAGTGTGTACAGTTATGACTCAGACAGATTAGGGATATGTAGTGCAGTGACAAAAGACAAGACTAAAAAGTCAAGTAGATACAGGGTGTGCACAGTCTTGTTCAGTTGAGGGTGGGTGGTGAAGGCTGCTCAACCTGGCACGCCACAATACCTAACATTTAACTTGCAAATGACCAGAGAGATATCAAAACAAAACAGTGCCATATGAAAAGTTTGTCGAATTAAATTTTAACTAAACTGTGCTACCATGTAGACAGAAGAGAGAGAAGATAAATAATGTGTAATCAAAGACATTTAGCGCTAGGACCCCAGTCTTCATACTGCATCAAGATGTGATTTGAAAGGGATGTGTAGGTCTTGTTGTGTTTCTTATTATAAAAGGTATACAAAAATTCAAAAATCTTCATGTGCTGATGAATTCCTTGAATATTAACAACTGTGAAGCCACCTACCTGTGTTCTGCAATATTCTGAGGTGAAATTAAGGATTAACTGGGTTCTCATTGCCAGCACTTAAAAAGGTCTGTCTGTGTCCATTACCATTCTGCAAAAGGGGAAAATTTGACTTTTTGTATATCTTTAAACTCATTTTCTTCGGCAGTGCTAAGTCCAGAATATAGTAATTCTGTTAACAATTACATCTTTAGGAGTGACTGACACAGAAGCTTAATGGCAGGCTTATACCCACAGTTTACACATGCTGAGTCAGACTAATGATTAACTGCAATTATTTCACAACAATTCCCCCCTTTTTCTCTAGCTGAAACATTTACTTTTATGAAGAGACCGTCACTTCTGGGATCACTGCCGCCTTATTAGAATAACAAATGTTCTCATACTGATGCCGCTGTGATAACACAAAAGTACTGTACTGCACTGTGCTGATACAGCCAGTACGACAAAGGTCAGAAGAAAGGATGATGCAGTAGTTACAGTAACAACAAAGAAGAACCTCATTACTGTTTTTATGTTTCTGTAGACTAAACTTTTCACAGCAGTTCGTCTGTAACTCTACTACAGTGTTTTTATTGTTTTTTTTAAATTTGGTTTTAGTTTCACAGAGAAAGTAAGCTGTGTGATTAACACAGATCAAGATTTTTAATTAAATATTTATATTTCATGAAAGCAGCTGTAACCAGTTCATAACAAATATTATTTGAATTCAACTTAAAGCTTCATGAATATTTCTGGAGATTATTCATGTAGCTTTCTAGCCTCTGATGTTTCAGTATTAAAGACACATTCAGTTCTAATCAGCATAATGCAGTTTCCAGCAGCAGCAGACAGCAGTGTGGTACCAAAGGGCAGACAAAAACAAGAAACGGCCAGCAGAAAAAAAAATCAAACACCCCGCAACTACAGCCCACTTATTGCTCTCATAGTTGGTAGGACCCTAACAGAGCTAAAAGGGAGTAAAAACACATTAAGCCGATGAACACGACTCCCTGTGAATTCCTACCACAGTTGCTCAATTCCATGAAAAAATAAAGACAGACGTCCCGCTTAGCTCGTCTCACCAAACACCTCAGTGCAGGTTTACAGGACAAGCTGATTTCAGTCGAACGATTAAAGACACAAGTGTAATCCTACTCGAGCCTTGGCTAGGCCATGAGGTAAATCATTTGATTTCAGCCCACAGAGGTAGTTCACCTCCACAGACAGCTTTGTCAGCACTTCACAGAGGTGCTTCCTCTGGCCAGTAAAGCTGTGACTCGCAAGTGGATACACCAATTTTGAGCTGAGCTACAGAGATGGGCTCCAGGCAGAAAACACTGAAAACAGCCTACTGTTAATTTTTAGCTAACTATTTAGACATTTAGAGTTCCTTGTTTGGTAACAGCAAACAGCTCTGTAGACTTACTTTATCAGAAAAGGCCCTCAATACTTGCAGCAAAGCCTGTTTAGTGCTAACTCCGACTGCAAAACCTTTCAAGAAGAGTTCTTGATGGCAGAATGCCATGATATCTTGAACACACATTTTCTATCAATACAGATAGAAAAACATGCCAGCCTAACACTGTGTGGTTCAAAACCTGCAAAAATGACCATGAAGTTCAACAACTCATGCTAATCTTCAAGTGGGATTTTTCCAGGACTGTCGTGTTTGACTGTTTTTAGTTTTAGACCTAAATAATAATAAAGTCACTACAAGAAAAAGGACACAATTGTGTATTTTTATGAAAAATAAAGTAAGATGGTTCTGCAGGAGATAAACAGGGTGACCATTCGGGCGTCATATCACAGCCTGTCTGTCAAATCTTTGAAAAAAGGGGAAAAGGCACAGAAAGTAGCTCCAACTTTGCATATTATGACAGGGAGATGCGCGAGGGCGACATCCTCGTGTCACCATACTGCACCTGGTTCTTCCATCCACTTTCAAAAACACTTGTGTGTTCCTAAACTTTCCGGTGGTTACTGCGGAAGCCAACAGCCCGTTCACCCTTCGATGATGACCGATGAGCGCAGATGGCAGCGTGGCAGTGAATGCAGCAAGGCGCCGTCTGTCCCGTGCCATCACACAGCCGGTGCGGCCGCTCAGACGGCAGACTCCGTGTAACATCCTGCACCGAGCCGCCCGGTCACTCACACATCATCTGTACAGCCGCAGATATGCCGCCAGCAAAAAGCGGATTTCCCCTCTGCTGCTTTACTCTGTCACACCACAGGCACTTTACAAGAAGCAAGAACAAGAACCAAACGAACATATTTTAGGACTGTGAAAGACTTACCTTAACAAGTGAAATCGATTCTATACGGCTTTGCAAAGTTGGCGCTTGTTTTCTATCAGATCATGATTTGAAAGTTATGAAATGAAGCTGAAGAGGATGTAGAGTGTTGACAAAAAGGCCAGCAGCAAAACGGTTAGTTCCTCTATCTGTGTGTACAAGGAAGTAAAAGTTAACTTGCATTAGAGGCATAGCCTACAAGTTATTAAAAAAAGGCCGGAAGCAAGCACGGTATCTATGCAAACTACTCTATGCAAGTAGCCTCGGCATATGAGTTGCCACTGTGTCGGGATGAGAGCTATTTTTTCACTTTTCCCCACTAAAAATAAGTTTTGAGCCGAGCTTAATCGATTATTTGGCTGTGTGGAAGCACCTGCCCTCAGCCCACCCTCTGATGCTGCGCAGCCCAGCAGTTCCAGCTCGGTCAATGGACGCGATGCTCGGGTAGCTTCACAGGGCTGCCGGCTGGCCGTGAAGGTGCTCCAAGAAGGGCTTCACTCACTTACACCGTATTGGTTAACAATTTAACAAGTGAGACAGAGAAAACACGGAAGAGTACGTTACTTGTGTCTGGTAGCAGAGATGGGGAGGATACAGACCCTAAACTAAGGAAAAGCAGCTAGGTTTTCACAAAGCCTACTCTGTTAAAAGTCAAAAGGTGCATGAGTTGTATCAGCTTATGTACGGAAAATACGTACGTAAAATAAAAAAAAACCTATTTTATTAAGTAGGTCTATGTATTATTCCAATACTGATGCAGTCAAATGTTGTGTGCAAGCGGCAGCATTTCAGTGTTGGAGCTAATTTAAAATGCTTTCTTTCACTGTTAGGTAGTGTTTTCCACATCAGTTTATCATCATTTACGAACTCAATACGTGCCCCCCTGTAAAATCTAACTCTGCTAAGATTTAGCCGTCTGATTATTATAATGGAGTAAAAGGAAACCTTTTTTCCTCTGAAATATGATTTTTCATTGCCAAAGTAGGGTAAAAGTACAGGGAGGCCTATCTCAGTTGTGTATATGTCCTTGATTATGTGTTATCATTGTCAGTTAGGCCAAAGACAAATATGTTGTTAAATACAAAAATAATTATCAGATGGTTTTAGTTGTTAAAAAATATCCCTTCAATAAATAATTGTGGATGGGTGTAGCAGGGCAGAAAAAGCGGTTCATTTCTCCTTTCATCTCCACTTTGGCTTGTGTATTATGGCCCCTATATTGTACATATCATACACACTAAAAGGGCTGGGAACTATTAATATCTGAGGATAAACTGTCTGGGATCCATGACATGACAGAAATTTTGCAACAGCTCTCAAAAAGTGTACATGAAAATTAAGTTTTCACAATAGTAAAATCAACAAAAATAAAGCTAAGCAAACTGAGTTTTGAGGCACAAATATGGTCGATGGAAATAATGCACGTCTATCACTACAACTAGATTTTAGCTATGGAAATGTATGCATTAATGGCAGCATATGTGTAGATCAGGCTGAGTAAAATGAAACAGAGCCTCGACAGACAGGAATATGCCAGACAGGAAAAGTACAATCAATAGTAAGTATTATCAATTGTGGAACAGCATAAATATAAATTCATTTGAAATATAGTGATACATATGACACTCTAAGGCATGACTTATGTGCATTTTTTGTTTTCTGCCTCTCATCTTGTTATTTATTGCCCTTTTTTTGTTTTGTTGATTATCATGGGCAAAATCTGTCATGGGCTTATAAGGAAGTTTGAACTGTCCTAGCCTGTATAAAAGTTGCTGTACCATACAGGAAGTAAAGGATGATTGATTGATCTGCTGGAAGGGGAATATATGCATATTAAAAGTTCATCCTGGGGCTCAAAATGTAGTCACATTTCTAGGAATAAAATAATAATATAATTTCCATACACAAATATAAAGACAAGTATAAAGATTCTTTATGGAATCATATCTTTTATGGCATTGTGTGAAGTGCTGTAAGATTATAGACCAGATTTGCATGTGCAACTTGCTTCAGAAATTTGCATGTTAGCAGAACAGAGGAGAAGAGAGGAAAACAGGAGCTGCCTTTCAGCTCCTGAGTGGGTGTAATTTGTAATTTATGTTTATTGCACATTTTTACAGTCTGCCTGGTTAATTTAGACAAAATCAAATGAAGACACACTAACTAGGCAAATTACTACAGTTTACTCAACTGGGAAACACAAGTGAAAGTAGATGCACCCTCCAGCTGTCCTCTTACACACTAAAAAACCCACTCCAATGAAAATCAGGTCTTAAACCTTGCTAATATGCTCACACTGTTTATATGCTACAGGGCATACCATTCCACACTGTAGCCGAGTATTTTCTTTTGTTTCGGAACTGTTTTTGCACTGATGACAGTCTCACAAACATGGATTCAGACACTTACATGTCTCATGCCAAAGGAACCTATTCTGTCGGCTTGCTGGGTGGGTGGGTGGAGCCTGTCACAGCTAACTTGTCAGAGCTGGTGATCAGGATTCATGTTGATCTGTCATCACTAACACATAACAAACAGTTTGATAACATAGTCAGTATCTTTCACCATTGTGTTTCTAACACTGTAGAGAGTGAGACATAAAACAAATTACAATTCAAAATCATCGACTCATAGGGGACACTGTATGCTCTTCTTCTTTGGAATGGGTTTGAAGTTCGTGACATGCGTGGCTAAATGCCTTCAGTACCATCACAAGCCACTGTGTAGTGTACACTAGCTTGCAAGCAGACATTTGTGTGTCTGATGAGCAATGTGGGAGATAAACAAGCACACTCAAGCAGCGTGAGGCTAGAGGTGGGGAATATCCATACCTTAAGATCTATACATAACTATATTCACAGATAAACACAAACTAAATAAAGGGGTGTAGTTACTTGAACCCTTAAGCATTTTTAAAGCATTAAGGCATTTTTTCATGTAAATATGTACTTGTAATGAACAGAGATGAGTTTTGGTTGTTTAATTAATGCCAAGGGAGGAACTTTAATACAAGCACCACTGCAATAATGTACTCACTTAACACACACATACACACACACACACACACACAGTAAATCTTTCATCAGCTTCAAATACTTTATCCTTTGACAACTATAACACCTATATGAGTCCATAAACATGTTTCTAAATCCACAGCTATGACCATTCTACTGAATGACTGCTGACTCATAGAAGTTGTCAGTACAGTGACTTAGTTACAACCTCTTATCTCATTTCTTAGTCGTGATGTGGGTGGACAAGCCACAGACCTTGATCAAAAAAAATTAAAATGAGAAATCCAGAGGCCACTCCTTTATTTAAATAGACAGAGGAAGCTTCTGTCTCTTGTGTTCCTGACACCTATCTACAGCAGTCAGTTTAAGGAGAGTTTCTGAAATTAAACAACTGAGATATCTTTTATTTAAGAAATTCCCAGAATACCTTCTTGGTAATATTTCTAAAATATTAGTTTACTTTTACAAAATTTCTTTTGTCAAACACCAGTTTTGCTTTCTGTTGTAATTCATCCGTGGCACAGTTGTTGCGTTTACCACTGAAGTTAAGAGGTGACTTTGAGTTGTCTGTTAAAGGTTAGATGAGGTGACAGACCCCTTAAGAGCTGTTATTACACCAGGTTTTGCTAACCTGATGTTGTGATGATGCCTTTCACAGATCAACACCATCTTTTGCATCTGATCTTTCACAGATCAGATGCAAAAGATGCAGTAACTGGTGTGTTCAATGGAAAATAAAAGGCAGAGAAAGAGAAATCACTGCATGTAATGTATGTATTGTCTACAAGTCATAAGTAAATGTTATCCAGCTATGTCAGATAATAAACTCCCAAACTGTGTCAGTGTGGACTGGGAGCCTCGATGAGGTAAGAGGGTTTCAGACTTGTGTCCTGTTGTTTCTCACTGGTCCTGGTCCTCCTCCGGTTCCCTTAGGCCCTGACTATGCAAAGTTTTCCCTGCCATCTCCATCATCGCCTGAACCTCTGGATCCAAATCCAGGATACTCTTCTTCCCCTGCCCCTCCTGGTCCTAAAAAACAAAAATAAAGAAATACAAAAACTGTGTACTTTAAAACGGATGCAATGAAGATGAGCTTCTCGACTTGTGGTACTGTTAATGCAGCTTATACAAGCCTGATAGGCCTGCCCGAGTTCTAAAAGAAATGGATGCCAAGTTCTGTCAAATTCGAGTGAATATAAATTTCAGTGTGACAAGTGGTATTTGTAACACCCAGGCTATTATGTAGGAACTTTTAAGAGGCACTTGAATACAGCATAAAAAATAACAATGATAGATTATTAGATCTATTACTTCTGAATGTAAACTACAAACAAGGCCTGTGCCCACATCTGTCTCTCTCTTTCATTCCTGCATTTGTCCTCCAGCCCCTGTGAGTTCCTGAATATCCAGCAGATGGCCCTGATGTTTTCCACATGTGTCTCCACCAACTGCAGCAGAATTAGCTCCAATATCTGTGAACAACTATGCTGCACTGCTGAAAATCTACAGAAGAAAACAACTGAAGACTGATTGTGGGAGTGTGTTTGTTCAGAAAGGCATCATGAAAACAGTACAGGCCTTGACATTTACAGGGTGAAGATCAGTGTCCCTGGTTTAACTGCAGCCAGGGACCTTAGTTGCACATCATAATCCCCCACCCCCCACCTCTGTCTGCCTCTGCTGTCTGCTATTAAAACTAGACTAAAAAGCCCACAAAAAGAAAAACAACAGTAAGTACTCTAACCTCCTCTGGTTCTGGGGGTTTCCCGACTGCCCACACTTCCATGGAGTCCAGGGTGAAGTCCTCCTCTCCAGAGAGCTGAGGGCTGCCATAGGTGGTGCACTTGGGTCGTGCCCGGCTATGACCACAGCCAAAATCACAGTCCAGCCACAGACCAAAGTAGCTGTGCTGACCACCCATACCCTGACAAAGACCAGAAAACAAACATCAAGAGACAAGGACACGGTAAGAATGAAGACAAAGTATTTCACTAAAATGATCTTATTCTTTACTTAAGTCTTTCTGCTTTTATCCTTGAGTGTGAACAATACTCTACAATTCACTTACATTAAAATGAGACCATTCTGATGTGTTCCTGCTAAACACTAAAACTAAAGCTTAAGATGATGGCAATAAAGCAGTATCAGTAGTACTGCCGGTGGGGTGAGGTGTATGTGCAGAGCCAAAAGGAAACTTGAAGACATACCCACCCCAGCCACCACCTGTTAATCCTGCTGCCATCCGGCAAGAAAAACAGAGGTGCCTGCTGCCGTACCACCGGACCACAGGACAGCCTTTGTCCTCACACTGTGAGATTTCTCAACCCTAGCACTCTAATGTCAAAAGTAGTCTTTATTTTTTAATGAACTTTTGAATTTATTTATACATTCATGTAATTAAATGATTTGGTAGCAGTTTGAGGGAACCACAACTTCATTTCATGAAACAACCTTGTGTAGTAAAATGGCCGATAAATAATCTTGAATCTTGAATACCACATCAGAAGAAATGATCATTTTTGATTACTACCAAGCCCTTCTAAAACTGCACCAACTGAGTGTTTGGCTGTGTAGGGCAGCAGAAAAAGCTGAAAACACACATGTGACTTAATATTATTTTTTAAAGCTGTAATGGTAAATGTGTCTTAAAAAAACAGAGTTTTTGTTTGTGTTTAACTATACTCTCCTTTAAGCTCTGTTCTGGTCTCAACCGACTCCTGAGAAAAACACCAGCTAGTCTTTAACTGTGTCTGGTGGCTGTTCAGTGCTGGGTGGGTACAGTGTAATGGGCTTAACAGTCTTTTCGCTAAAAAACAGCTGTTGGAAAACACACTGATTATACACATAGTTATAATCGCTGTTACAAAGACAACTGATGAAAGTTAACACAAAATGTTGAACATGATGAGCAACACAGTGTCATGTGAATAGCGTAACAGATCAGAGGCTGGTTGACCATTATGTAGTTAATAAAAAGGCTTATGCTCTAAATCATCCTAATGCCAATTGCGTCAACATGGTCTCAAAGTCAAGTAAACATAGACCCAAGTCCTGTATGTAGTAGTTTTAAATAGAGGTTCCCATTCTCACAGTCAGATAGTTACAGTCAGTGAACTAATTTACTTATGATTTTAAACTGCATGAGCGATTTACGGCCATTAGCAGCCCTAGACTAGACCAGTGTGGTCTCACCAGTCCGTTGGGCATGGTCTGCTGATTCTGGTTGAGGTACATGAAGTGTTGGTTGTATCCTGTTGCTGTGTAAACTCTTAGTCTGGGGAACACAGTGAACAGGAAGCATCTGGAGTCACCTGCACACACACACATATACAAATAAAGATCTGAGTGAAAAATCAAGTGAAAACCCCCAGTATTCAAACCAGTGGTATTACTTCCTCAATGTGTCTTTTTAACACTGCTTTAGTATTAGTTCTCATCTAGTCTTTGGTCTAGTCAAAACCAAAGTTACAGCATCGCTTTGATTACAGCCTAAATTCCTTGTTATGTATAAGAAACAGCACACATCACTCCAGTGTGTGGTAGAAATTAACTGTAAAACCACCTTATTTCTCCACTCATCAGTGCAGAATCACAGTATAACAATTGCTTCAGTTTTGATTCAGCTTCAAATTTTGATACCCCAGGAAGAGGTTCCCCAAGTGGGTATGCACCACCTTTGGGTACTTTCAGCCAAGGGTGTCCAAAAATAGTTTTTATTTAATATTTTGAGTATATTTTACAAGACTTTTTCAAAACATTGAAGAATGAAGTGATATTTGCATGAACTACATTTTTAAAACAGGTTATGTAGTAGCCAATATGAGAACATTAACATTTTTGGGACACACGGACAATTTTGGATCTCCTACAATATTGTTGTTTGTGTGAGGATCAGATTTGGTTGAAATAGGTGCATTTTTCTTTTATCTTCATTGACAGGTGTGTTGGCAGATATTTCAACTTATGAAATAAAGTGTAACTAACTGATCATAGCTTTCCATTCAAGTTGTTCCAGTTTACACCTGCCTGATGCACTCACTGTAAATGCAACTGAGCCACCTCTATCATCAATAATTCAAGCTTAGCTTTTCCTGCTGAGACAGAGAGGGTCTGTAGCAGACATGATGCAGGGATAAAATGATAAACATATCTTGGAAATGACTTTTATTTATTTACTGTGAGGCTAATGCAGGTCTGCACTGTTCTGTCAACATGGTGGCAAACACAGTAAGTGCCACCCTGTATTAGTATTTGTATTACCATTAACATACATTCAAGTGTAATCTTTAGCTTTATATGGACTTCAGTTATCAAAGTTCTGAGAAATACTTAGCTAGATATATGGATATGCATTAGATGTACGAAGGTGCATCTTAGTTGTTAAAATGCTCACACAGTTTAATACACACTGGTAACACGCAAGCTCAACCTATAGCTGGTTAAGTCAGCTGTTGCTTAAACATGCTTTATCTTAAGGGAGCAAGTCTGATTGATTCTTATCGGTTAAAAAAATGTTTGACAATAGTCAAGACTAATATTATAAAACCTACTATAATATTGTAACGGCTACAAACTATGTAGTATTAGTTTACTACCTAACGTGAGAAAGTGAGACATGTAGGCTCACGATACTGTCTTCTCTGTATAGTTGTTGAGGGAATCTACTAAGTTGGCTGACTGATTGAAAGCTGTGGGATCAGACTGTGTTAGTCCCTTCACTCACCCTGGAACTGGGGTTTGACCTCCCAGGCATGAGAGGCAAAGCCACCAAAAACATGTCCCTTTGTGTCTTTGATAAGCAGCAGGGTGGGCCCTCGCTTTGTTAGGCCAGTCAACATCCTGGTGAAACTCTCCCCATGCAGCTGTGTGGAAAATACAAGCCTCCAGGGGGCACTATAGCTGTCTGGCAGCTGGAGATGAACAGAGTTGGACAATGACAGTGTGTGTCAGTATAAACAGTAACAGAGGATTCTGGCAGATTAGGACACGACTGAAGTTTAAGTTGGGTTAAGTTACTTGCCTACTGAAGAGTACAGCAGTATGCTAATGTAATAATAGCCAATGTAACTGATAAAAAAAAAAACTAAATTGCAAACTCAGCCTCTTTTGAACAACAAAGAACTTCCTGGAGGTGTAAACTGAAAAAATGTATGAACAATCTATTTTTTCCCTGTGGCATTACTCTAAAATAAAGTAAGTCATCGAGTGTTCCTTTTTTGAGTATAAAAGCAAATGCTAGAAACATTTGGCGTGAACCTGTGTCTGACTTAAACAAGTGTTTTAATTATAGATAAAACCAGGGGAAATGAATAAATCATAAGGGCTGATGTGTTTGCCAGGAATTTGCAAAGTTATAGTTCGGTGAACTTTGAAAAGAGGTCAAAACTATGAAAACAGTGGAATTCATTTACCACCTGACAATTACGGCCTGAGTCGCACAAATGACATTTAGTTATGGCAGAAATATTTACTTTGTGACGTAATTATGTACCAAACAGATACCTAGTTTATCGTGTCACTGAGGGCATGATAACGATATCTGATGAATTACCTGGAAAATCACAATACTGCTCAATATATATTCTCTTGCCACTTGATTTACTCAGTTTCTAGTTCATGCTATTCAGCCTGACTTACTGCTCGCAGTCCTGTCGGTTCCTCTTGGAAAGTTGAACATTTGATTGTGGTGACTGAGACCAACTGACTACGGTCCTGCTTGCAGGTGTTTGAGAGACTTTGGAATGGCAGATTCACAATTTATATTAAATTTGGCTGAACATGCTGCACACATATGGAGAAGTAGCTGATGGTATACCATCGTCTAATTGGCATATGTTGTTTTTAAGTAATTTGTTACCACTGATTACTGGTATGCTGCTGCTGCTGTTCAAAACCATGTATTACCCTCATTTACCTAAAGACATACTGTACTCTACACATTTATAAGCTTATATTTACTTATATTCCACTGGCCCCTATCATAGAGCTGCAATGTCACTTTTGCTAAGTCTCATGACAATGTTTAATGGAATGCCATTTTAACTATTCTTTTTTTTTAGCTGATCCATTAACATACGCTACTCTACCTAATCCAAATTTATCAGACCAGGAAATGCATTTCCAATCCTTCAGGTATGCAGAGCCTGTGGCCTCAGTATCCTGTTTTTAGCTGATGGGAGTTTAACCTGGTCTTTTGTTGTAGTCCATCTACTTGAAGGTTCACACACTTTGCATTCAAAGGTGCTCTTCTGCATAGCACAGGTGTAACACATGATTGTATCCCTTTATTATTATTATTTATTATGTATTAGCAAGCATACAGATGTTGCTAATTAACCACAAGTGTACTTTCATTTTTTACATTATAAAGGACAATTGACATAAAGTCTATTGGCAAATTGTTTAATTCACACTGCTGATCTTTCAAGTACATAACTAGAATGAAAAGAAAATTTTATTTTGTAGCTGACCATCCTGACTTGTGCATCTGTCAGCACAAATAGTTTGAGGGACTGACACCAAAATTTAAAAAAAGGTTGGGGAGCTGTGTAAAACGTAAAAAATAATGCAACTGCAAGTGAACTGTGTTTACTGACAATGTTCTTAGAGAGTGCTCCTGAGCTGATATACATTCATGTGTTTTACAAAGTGCTGAACCTCACATCATCTCTTGAAACCTCTTTCTAGTATCAATTTTAGAATTCAGAAATATTTACAATGAACAATAAATATGTTGTCTTTTTACTATTTTGAGTGTAACATATGTCAAAAACAGTGTTGGGACTAACGAGTTACTTTGTAACGTGTTACTGTAACAGCGTTATTTTTGGCAGTAACGAGTACTCTAAATGTACTCTTAAATGTAACTTGTGCCTTGGATCAAAGATCCTATCTACGGCCCAAAACACCTACAGAAGCAACATGCTGCGACGAGGCTAGTAGCTAAAAGTACCGGCACAGAAACAGACTCATCATCCGA
>JAPZDZ010000023.1:6172060-6189511 GCA_029783805.1 Acanthurus tennentii | reverse complement strand
AACTCTACTATCAAAATAAGACACTCACTTTCAAAATAAAAGCATCCCCTTACTTGACCTATCCCAGTTACATCACATCTAAGCTTACATGTAAACTGTCACTCACACCTGCAGCTCACTTCATGGAATTCTTCACCTCTAAACTGGATGAAAATAAAATATAAAATATCATCTACTTCCTCATTTTCCACCCAAGAAGGGAGTTTACATCTAAACAGAATTTGTCTTGCAAACTCACCACTTTGAATACATCTCCCTTGGCACACTGTTTATGCCAGTATTCTCCTTGAAACATACTACTCAGCTTAAGTTTGTTTTTTTTAAGTTTCTTCTTCCAGTTTCTCAGTCCATTGTTGCTACAAATATACATTTCTTTTATTAGTGCAACTATGCCCAAATCTTTTAAAGCAGGGGTTATTAGGCTACTTCTAAATGGTAATGGCCTGTATTTATATAGTCTTTTTTTAATTCTTTTGTCTATTCATAGTGCTTTTCAACACAAGTCAGCGTTTACCCATTCACACACTAACCACAGGTGGCTTCTCTGCAAAGTGCATACCTGCTCATTTGAAATACACTTACATTTACTATTGTCGAGCAGACCACAAGAAGGTCAGTAAAGGTGTGCCCCAGGTACCTGTGCTAGTTCCTATTCTTTTCTCAATTTACACACTGCTAGTTTGTTTACTGATTAGTACTTACAAACTCCTAGGTTCCTGTTTCTATGCAGAGGAAACTCAGTTTCACTACATATCTAAAATCTAAAGATGGATGTCATTCAACTTCCTTTTCTTAAATGCTGAGAAAATTGGAAAGCAAATTATGAAAAAAAGTGATCCCACTTTTAGCTGCCCCATTTTTTTCCTGGTTTATTCTGAACCACTTTTCTGTGCATTTGTCTCATCTCACATGGCTGATATAATACTATCTGGCTTACTTAAATCAACATTTAACAAAATAATACTTGTAGAAACTGCTGCTGCTGCTAGAATATTAGCCAAAACTTGAAAATTTGATCATACTTATTTTGTTACATAGACTCCCTATACATGCTAGATATGACCCCAAGATTTTTAAATTAAGACTTTTACACAGACTTACACTGTCTTTCTTCTCATTGCTAATCGATTCACCTGTCTGTCTCCTGACTGTTTCAGAAATAAATAAAACAGCAGGGCCTTCTCTTACCAAGCCTCTCTCTTTCAAATTGTCTCCCTACCCAAATTTAAGAGACCAGCTCAGTTGACTCATTTGAAAGTAAACTTAAAACACATCCACTAGCATCAACCTTTAACCTTCAGTCTGTTCACAGTCTGTTCTGAACATTTATCAACTTGTACACTTAGTTTAGGTGTCTTTTTTTTTAGAATATATGCGTTTTCATGAGGCTTTTGTCTCAATACTTACATATTTGTTTGCTTCCAGGTGTGAATGTGTAACTGATTCAGTGTGATCTGGATGTTCCTGAAACTGAGAGTATTCTCTACAGGGAAAAAATATGAATACAGTGTTCACATCCATTTACTCCTGAACAATCTGCTCTTCTTTTATTAAACAATAAGTCTCTGCTCTGCGCGGATCAGTAATAACCAGTAGAATGGTATTTATTTATTAAATCTGCTCTGTTGGAACATTGCACTGTCTATGCAGGCATGATGTTACAATGAAAGGTCAAGTGCCTCTCTGCACAGGCCTTCACAATAAAAATGAGTGGCTGTGCATTTTAATAGCTTTTTAAATGACTCCAAGACCAGTTCTAGTGATATCACTGTAGATGGAGACATGGGTCAACTGGAGAGTGATCTCTCAATCAGGCACTGACCTGTAAGCTATGGCTACATTTAATACATGTTGTGGGCCTGTTGTATAATGAAGAGAGCTCAAACATGATGCACAAATATGACTTAAATCTAAATGTGACTTTAATCTAATTGAATTAATTAGTGCTTTGATTTATATTTAGGACCCTTTCATCACATTCTTATTAACTTACCTTTAGCAACCTAATTCTTCACAAACACATAACACATAAACTCCTGTATCTGCCAGTGATTTTCTTCTTCTTCATCCTTTTCTTCCAATGAGTACATTTGCCTTCCCATGCATGAAAATAAACAAAACACAGAGCTTTTCACATTTCTTTATTTAATATCTCTTTTCTCTTCTCACCTGCCTGCGTTTGCCCTCTTCTTTTAAAGGGGATCTCAGTTCAAGTCCAGTCTCGTTTCCAATGCATGAATACTGACACTACCTGACTGTCCCTTGGCATCTCATACAGATGCAGAGGGAGCCATTTAGTTTCTGTATGAGACGCATTCTAATGTAAAGACATACTCGTTAATGTCAGACACATTTAGCAACTGCTTCACCCAGTGTGGCAGAGAGAGAGAGAAAGAGAGAGGAAGAGAATATATACTTGATGTAGACGGAGTTTATGTGAGCATGCAATATAGCTGTAAGTTTTATTTACAAAGCAAATCCATAAGTTGTCATGAAAACAAGCAAAGCAAGCATATCTTATTTGAATGTTTGCTGCTTTGACTCCTCTCCTTGTCCTCATCTGCTTTGCCTGCATTTCAGGTAGGAGGGACTTAAATACGAGGAGAGGAATTGAGGATGTACAAGCTGAGAAATGTACTGTAAAAAGAGGAGAGGTCCACAATGATGCCAAACTTTTTTAATTGCCGTTGTGGGCTTATAGTTCTGCTGGTGGCACCAAAGCAACAATCTAAAGTAAAGAAAGATTTAAAAAACCATAGCAAATGGATCCTGTGTGTAATAACTCTTCACCTTTCACTAAAATGTAGGCACAGTAAGTAGGAATTTTCAGATGCTTTGGCTTACAGGAATTAAGATGTCTATCATTTTTTTCTCCAAAACAATAAAAAAATCCAATCTGTGTTCTGCCAAAGTCTTTGTTTAATTGTCACCAAACTCAAACTCACTGAATTCAGAAGCTCGTCCACAAAATGTTTCTGACATATTTTAAATAAATGAAACAGAGCTGACAATGCATTAAAAATGAAGATAACAGTACTTTTACTTTATTCATTAAAGTCTCACTAAATAAATCTTAAATGTTCATGTAAAAACAAAAAAGTTGTGATATCTTGGTGGTGTAATGTGGTGAATTTTAAAATTGTGTCTGAAAGACTGAATTTTAATAAAATTTTGAATTCTATCTACATGTAAACAACTGCTGTCAATGGGAGTCAGTTTCTCACTCATGGAGCAATCAAGCTTTCAAAAAATAAAATACAGACATGTCTAGATGTCATTTTCTAGGTCAAATACACAAATTCTTAAATTCTTATTTTAATGACTCAATGTTTGATGAATTTGAAGTCTGCCTTTGCCTGGTGATATCTCTCATAGTGTGAAGCCATCTTCAGTATGTTTCCTGGGCTCAAGATCATGACTTTGATGATGAGGGATTTGGATGATGCAGAATGAATATCTAATATCTATTCAGGCACTGTAATGTGTGATGTAGAGACACACAACTCTAAGCTTTATTGAAATTTTTGTTCCAAACAATTCTCCTATCGTCTCTTATTGTTTTTTTCCTTCCTTTTCTGTTAGTCTGTCTTTTTTCTCACCTTTTTTCCCTTCTTTTACAAAGTGACCAGGCCCAGCTCACTGCTGTACAGTAGCCTTAGGTTTTTTCTGGCGGAGAATTTGATAACAAGATTGATTTCACTTTTACATAGTAAGTAATAGCATAAAAGTAGAATTAAAGGAAAATATGTTAAAATAAGTTTAGTACAAACACCTCAATATAGATACAAAAAAAGAAAGAAGAAAGAACTTCCTCATTCCATTTCCATTTCCCCACCAATACACCAATACAAATGTAGCTGAGAGATTACGAAGTGATGGCATTTTATACAAAAGGATGCTGCTGTTTGTAGTTTGATTGTATATTATTTGACAAAACATGTCTTTTCTTTTTCCAGACACTGCAGTGTGTTGTTGGGGTTGCTGAGGTGAAATGGTGCATTTTCTCTGCCAGAGCAAATACGTGGCCTGTGTAATTAGTTGGGAACCAGTGAGGTCATCCTGGGGGTGAAATCCCCCTGGATGACTTTCTACTATCCGATTTCCCCCATCGTGCCACATCTTGGCCTTGTCAGCAGGATACGCTGTTAAAGGACAGAGACGTGATTTCCATTTTTTATTTCTCTGTTGTTTTATTTGTGTTTTTTGGCCTTCCCTAATTGGAAGAGTGTACTTTTGTCTCTGGGCTGTTGTATGTACAGTGGTTCAAACAAAACTGGTCATTTTTTCCATCTAACCAACCTTTAGAGATTCCATATTATGCAAAGTTCACCTCTTCATGGTTCCCCAATGAAAATATGTGTCCCAAGCCTGACTACAGATTACAGCTTCAAAACTGAAGCTCAAGGACAGTACAGAGTGTCAGTGATCCAAATTCAATCTTGGGAGCTGTACGTTTGGCATATCAAAGCTGCTTTACAGTACATTTGGCCAGTTCAGCTTGGCATTAGCACCATGGCTATCTGCTGAGGTTACCTCATCCTGGGATCCTGGTGGTAAATAACCCATCTAGTGCTGCACTTTTGTCCCTTGTCACATTAAATAAAAAGGGACCTAAGTGCAAGACACTAAACTTAAGGAAGAACTAATAAAAAGCTAGCTATTATTAAAATACTGATACAAGATTAAAAAAAATAGGAAGTCAAAGAGTGCACAAGTAAAAATACAAAAACTAAGAATAGGGACAACATTAAAACAAAACAACAAACTGGGAGGACACAAGAAGCTCAAGGAAGAGGCGAGACACACTAAAGAACAGGACCAGGAGGCGACAACAAATTATCTAACAAAGACAAAAAGGAAATGCAGAGATTTTATACACACCAGGATTGATGACACACAGGTGGGGCAATCAACACCGGTGGAACACATCAGGGCGGGGCAGTTAATCACAAGATAAGGGGAAACTTGACAGAACATGGGTAGACAAAAGACACATGACAAAGGTTTACCAAAATAAATCAGGAAACACAAAGGAACATGGACAGCATATACTAAAACACAGGAAACTAACTCAACTCAAAACACAACCACAACTTCCCTGGTGACTCGGGTTTGTTGATGTCGCCTTTTGTTGATGTTGCCGAGGGCTTTTTGGGAAAATGACCTTTGTCTATTTTGATCAAGGTGAAGCCTTGAGGAAGACTACCTTTATTTCTATTTGGTCCATCACTGAGGTAAAAAATGCAAATGTGGGGTTGGGTTGTTGCAAAGGGATTAGGTTTTCTCCTTTACCCTCCTCAAACACTAAAGCGACACAAGCTAGATGTGATGATTATCTGCACCCTGATTACATGGCAGTGCCGTTAGGTTTTATATCTGTGCAGGTGATTGTGTATCAGAGGTGTGTGTTATTCCCTTTTCTGCAATGCGACAGAGAGTCTGGATGCTGACGTGCCATTTATAGTGATCAGATGTAACTCTTTTTCCTCAGTAGCTGATCTGCTGTTTATAGTGATGTTGGGACCTCGTCACATGGCTGAACAAAAGATGGCCTACATGTAAAAACTAAAGCCCATAAAGAACAAAGAACAAGGAAATAGTGTCAAAACCCTTTCAGGCCTTGCAAATCACATTTTAGAGTAAGATCTGGTCTGAATCGAATTCCTGGGTTTTTATTACACAAGACCTAAAGGAACTTAGAAGGAGCCCCTGTGACACAGCCATAACATACCAAGGATATGAAATTCATCAGGACATTTTCCACACTGCCTTTTTATGAGACGCTAAGTTTCTATAAGGAGGTGTCCCACATATAAACAGACTCTTTAGTTTGAAGTCATTTATACAACAGTCAGTCCTTAAAGTCTGTTTGTGTTTAAACGAACACACTCAAAACCTGGAAAAGATCTACATCCTCACTGCGCAGGCCCCGGGTAAGATCCCCCTGTAGTCCTTTGCTGTATGTCGTTCCCTCTCTCTCATCCATTTCCTGTCCAATCCTTTAGCTGTCCTATCAAAATAAAGGCACACAAGGCCAAAAAATACTTAAAAAAAGATTAGAGAAGAACTGTCTTAAAAGTTCTTGATCATTTAAGGTTAATTTACCAACGTGCAAATTCTCTGTTTTCAAAGTTTTGACCTTTCACTAGCAGGGAAAGCTAACTTTAGCTTGCAGGTAATTTTATAATTAATAACCTGTGACACTGATGTCACACATCTACCATTTCAATAAAATGTATTAACTAAAAAGAACAGCGGCAGTGATGATACCAGATTTTTTTTTAATGCATACATTATGTTTAGGACAAGTGGTATATTCATCGGTGTCGGAGTGCAATCCTTTGGCCTAGTTTGACTGTTATAATTAGCAACACTATTGTCCCAATTGAAAACTAATCATTGGGCCTACTCACATTATCACTCCCAGTAAGTTTGCTAAATTTGAACTCCCATGAACACAAGTTTGGACTTGACATACTCTTATTAAAAAGTCAAAGCCTTTGGCATGTATTTGTTTGCTTCCAGGTGTGAATGTGTAATAACATCAACCAAACTAAACAAAACAGATCAAATCATTCAAACGTTTTTATTATTTTACATACAAGAGGTGAGCAGCTCAAAGGGACTGATCTTTCGTAATGATAAAAACCAATAACTGACATCATAGCACACAGACACCCCACTGTCAGCTCATGTTTAGAGTGGAAACGCACCCAGTAAACTCAGTCAACAGATGCTCATTTGGGGTGGGAGAATGTAATCGCCCTCAGCTCGTTAGTCTCTGACAACAGCGTCTCTGTGCCAACATTATGCAGCACTGGCACACAGGAGCACTGAGAACTGACCCATTCACACCAACATTCCCTCTCAGTCGCTCTGTCTTCCCTATTCATACGGCCTGGAAGAATCTGAATAGAGACCCACCCCACCTCCAACCCCCATTTGCTTTGCTCAGTTGCGCAAATTTTAATTTCCTAGCCCCCCTTCCTCCTCCTGCCAACCATTCTCTCTCTCTGTGTCTCTCTCGCTTTCTTTCTGCCTTTCTCCCACCCCACTCAATTTGTACCCCCCAAAAAACATAACTCACAAGTCTCACACAGGCTTCTGACAGCTTCGCAATTTACATTTTATCTAGACTCAATGCTACTGTAAGAAAAGTAGTAATGGCAAACTTACTAACAACAAAAATAAACGACTTTGAAAGTAATTTTTTGGTGCCTTAATAAAACATTTGGCAGATCATTAGAAACATTAAGAATTGTGTTTATGTCCAACAGTGTCCAATAAAAAGAAATCCATTTTACACACATATTACTGTGCACAACAGGGGCACACAACTTGCTAACTTTGTCTGTATGCTGTGTATTATTTGACAGGTACTGCACAGTGGTTTTTACAGATTTGTTTCTGCTGCAAAAAAGGCTAATGAAGGTGATGAGAGCAAACTTAACCAGAAAAGTTGCATGCCACTAAACTAAGATAAAGAATCTAACAGGCTCTGAAGAGCTGAGAACTAAATAACTGGTAAGAACCAGTTCAAATATGAAAAAACTGATTTCTTTATTGTAGAACAAAAACCTGGGATTTTAAGCAAACACCTAATAAGAGGGAATGATTACATACTTACTTTCAAACTATGCAGTGTTAATAGAGGTGGTGGTGTCGTCCAGAGGCTGCTAAAAAATAAAGGTTCTCAGTACTGTCTCTCATGGATGATTTTACAAGTAAGGCATGACAGGGACCCATCGGTGCAAAAACAATTTTAAAATTGTAGAAAACACTTACATCATGTACGATGACAGAAGACACAAGGGATTACAGGGATATTCATTAAGTGGGAAGAGATCCATCCTAAAACACACACAGAATGAGAGCTGCACACACACACACACACACACACACTCACAAAAATGCACACAAACACACAAAGCCCATACACACACAGTGGGCCCCTGCCTGTCTCTTTCTTGGAGACATTAAGAGCGTATTCCCAGAGTGAGTTGTTTCACCGTCATTTGCTTGCACAGAGATGACTCAGAGCCCGTCAGCCGTTAGAATTTGGGACCCCGCTGAGCTGTGACTAACCAAATGTTGAATCGGTCAAACTGTGGTGACCGAGCTGCAGATTATACGCGAAAGGAATCAAATTACCAAGTTTGACAGGCATTCAAAACCTACATCCATTGCTGAGAATGATACAAATATAATGAATTGTAGGGTTCATCAACAGTGAGATAGACTTGTCTGAACTTGAGCAAACACACACGCTCACACATTCACAGCAGTGTTTTTTTAACCTAACAACAGTACATGATTACATTCACCAGTTTCCCAAGATGGACTCACCCTCGCATACACACCCTTACTCACACACACACACACACACACGCATATGCATGCATGCCTGAATAGAGCACATGACTTGTTGTGGGTTGTGAAATATGCTTCTGTGCTGAGGAGGTCTGAGGAATGCAGGAAGGATCGGAGTGGTATCACTCTGCAGGAACAGATCTGGCAGTCTTTGTTTGGACACTCCCACATGTCCTGTATGCTAACCTCTCTCTCTCTGATGCACCCTGCATTAACCTTTGGCCTTGCTGACTGGGGCTGTCAGAACATGCCAGACACACTGATTACTGTTAAGTGAAAGGAATAAGGGGATTGGAGAGTCAGTTAAAGTTCCCAAGTTTTTCTTTGTTGAGCATCACTGTCTTGTGTAGTCAAGATCTTGATCTGGCTAGCATGTGCATTTGTTTTGGAAGTGAAAAATAGCCATAGTGCATTTTTATTATTATTTTTATCTTGCTTTTATAAATGTATTTATTTGTATTTGTATAAGATTAAATCTAATATTTCCACGGTGAACAGAGTAAAATTTTGTTTTAGTCGCACTGACATTCATCCACCAAACAAAGAACAATCAACAGTCTCAAATAATGCTATAATGATTTAAGAGCAAGATTTAGCTTAGAAACACACTGACATAAAATGTTCACTCATACGCTGATAAGCCTGTTTTTGTGCTGCCATTTAGCTATAGAGGATCTACTGCTGTAACACCAGCGTACAGGGCAGCTTCTTTTCTCAGCCTATGAGACACCTCCATTCATCCTCAGCACATTACCAAAATCATCATTTAAATATTACAAACCTGGCCTGGTGGCAGACATTATAAATATAAAAATAAACATACCAATGAACTTGGCTGCTGATTTGGACACCATGAGGGAGATGTAGAGACAGAGGTGGATGTTGACACAGCATGGATAAAGAAGACAGTGGTGAGACAGTAGCATGACAGACGAGCTCCTGGTTGTCTCAGCTCCAACAGATCTGAGGAATATAACAGTGCAAGGCAGATACCCAGGAGGACTTTTTGTTGTTTTAGTAATTAATATCAGGTGTCTTGCTAAGTTATATATTTTGTGTTGTGGCACTTGCCTGCCCTTTGCCGTGTTACCAAAGTTGTTGACCGATTTTTTTTTTTTTAATCATAAGCCAAATCAGCCCATTTACACAGAGTTTTACCTGGTGATGTTACACTCAGTGTTAGCAACATATTGTCCACACATACCAGAACTGACCTTAAACTGTGCAATTCTAAATCACAAGAAGCAATTTTAACATGAATGATTTTTTCTTTCATGTCAGTCTTTTGTTGGCACCTTGCAGTACAAAGAAGATGGGGAGTCATTTTAGTGCAGATTGTTTTGGTCAGAAGCCCTCTGACAGGCCTCCCTACTAGTTGTATAGGATGGCCAGAGGTTGAGTAAGATTTTTCCTCCTCACTGATAAGAAGTGTCTCTGTTTAGAAGGCACCTCTTCATGTATGTTTTAAATTGTAATTATGGTTTAATTTGAAATTGTAGTGATCTCTGACTACATTTCCTGATCTTTATCCTATCTTCAACCCTTACAAGTGTTTTATGTGGATTCACATAATCCATCTTTTAACTGGATTTCTGTGTTGATCTGAACCAAAGATCTGCAGTATAAGAAACCTGTATCTTTTGTGTTGCTGTGTAACCAGATTAACATTAAGTGTGTGACCCTCTTAGTGTACAATGTTCACATGTAATTAGAAAAGAGAAAGACTCTCTGAGCTAGTAGTGACAAGTATTTGAGCTCTTGATCATTGTTGATCCATTTATGGGCTGGTTTTGTGAATGACCTGTGTCACAGTTTGCAGTCTGATCATCAGCAGTTTCTCTGCCTCCCCCTGAAGGAAGCAGAGTCCCTCCCTCACTCCTCAGCCACACATGTGCTCTGCTCAGCTCTGCTGCATCAGCCTCAACCACCTGCACCCGTTCATCTCTGTATATAAGCCACACTCACATATGGCTCCTGGCTGGATAGTTACTCTGCAGCGTGCAAGAGTATCTAGCATTTTTCACTGGATTGGTTCCCAGTTTTCAACCCTGCCTGTCCCTGACTACTGCCTCTTGTGTGTTTCTTGGTATAGCCTTGGCCTTTTGTTCTTTGGACACAAGTTCAGTTTCTTTTGCTTGTAATCCTTTCTTGTTTTTGGCAGTTTGGTGATCTGACATCCTGACATATTCATTGAAGATTTGTTGCTTCAACAGTGTTGGCTTGTGTTTTTCCTGTCAGTGATTAAGAGGAGTTCTCTTCTGTCACAAACTATTGTTACTTACTGGAACTGCTCACTTGCCACTCTGTGTGTTTTGCCTCTTCTGCATGCCCCAGCCCCCACTCCGCCAGATAAGAAAGAAGAAGCCATTGACCATGTAGCTTTTCGTTTGCCTCCCATTTGACAATCAAAATCATTGCCAGCTTCATTCTTGCTTGTCTGTGCTGCTTTTGGGTCCTTAAACAACTTACACTGGTTTCAACCAGCAAAAGTGATAACATTTACTCCCATAAACCTCTGCTTTCTTCTTACTACTTAGCCAGTCTCAACATGCCAACATACTAATCTACAATGCTAAACATTGGAACATTGGACTGTGCCAGAATGATCATTTTGTACACCTTGCATTCTGACATTAGCACTTAGCTCATAGCATCCCTGTGCTTACGTGCAGCCTCATAGAGCAGCTAACATGTCTGTAGACTCAGTCTACCTTTTGCCTTCTTTAAAAAGTTAAAACAATAAAATTTTAACTGTGGATGTGATCTAGGAAATTATGAAGCTGTGTGCTGGGAAATGAAAAACAAATAAGCAAACAAAAAAAGAAACCTAAAGTTCAAGGCATAGTGTGTATATGGTTTTGATGTCTACCAGTTCCTCTAGTTCCTTTGGAACTAGAGCACAAAAAACTCTCCTGCTTACACTCAAGTACTTCTCAATGTTCCCCAAACTGATGTGAAGTCCAGAAAATGAGTCTAATCCTTGTAAATGGATTCATCTCAAAAATATGGTTCCTTGAAACGCATCACTCCTGTTTCTATAAACCTTAGCTCTCACTCACACAGTGTAGCATGAGCCTTAACTTCATCCTCAATTACTCACTTCCTCAAAGCTTACTTGAAACCACGGTGAGTGATACTAAGTCTCTGTCATTATGCAACCTGCCATCAGTCATCAAAGATCACAGCAACTACACAGTCATTCTGCCAGATACACACACACTCACAGAGGTCATGTTGGATCAGAGGCTAAGTCATACAGACAAACCATTAGTTCATTTGTCTGACTACTCTAGCAGAATAACAGGTTTGAACAGCCGGGAGCAACTCTCTCTCACACTAAAAGAATGGCATCAAAAGCGATAAGAGAGCATGCAAATGAGGCCTCTTTATCAGAAATCAGCGTCCAGCCTTTGATTATTTCACTGACTGACACCGCTGACTCACCACACCTGACCATGATGTGGATGCAGACTGCAAGAGGCTTACTCACTTTGGATTCAGTCTTTAAGAAGCATTGTGACAGTGGTAACATACTTATCAGTCTCATATTTACAGAGGAAGAGGGGATGTTAGCATAGCTGAAACACAGTGCTAAACATTACAACTCTCACTTATCAATAAGTAACCCAGCTTTACCCATAGCTTTTAAAATGACTATCATTTACTGGGTGATGTATTGATCATTCAGGTTTAAAATGAATGACAGTTTGGCTAAGACAGAGGGACAAGGACAGACAGTGAGGTCATAATCCAGACGCTGACTAGAACACTACGGAACATTGGGTCTGTCGTCCCAACTGCCGACTGTTCAGGCATGACCGTTACGGCGGTTACCACGGAAACCTTCGTGGAGCCCCCTCAGCTCCAAGAGATGGTGGCTGTGTAGAATTCAACAAGTGCAAAAAGACCCCGTTATCCCCCACACTCATAACAAACAATGGTACAGTGAAGACTCCTTTTCACTGCCTCACTGCTGTTAGTCACTGCAGTGTACTAATAATGAGCAGGTTAAAAAAAGAACCAAAGGTACTGACTTTTTATTGTCAAAACTTATCACCTACATTACCCACAATGCAACTCAACTGCTGAGAGTTTGGTTGTAGTTTCATGTTTGTTATGCTAGTAGCCACTAAAGGTGATCTTGAGCTGCTAGCCTCATGTAGAGATGATGAATGGGTAACATACTGTACGTGTGGTACACTTGCTTTTTCTAACTTCACACCCACAAGTTTTTTTTTTTTTTTAATTTTGTCTTCAGTACCCCTGAAGCTGATTTAAGTGACATCACTTGAGGCCACAAAAGACATTTATGCAACTTTTCTCATAATAGTAATAAAGCAGTACTCCCTAAGACCTGTAAGTAGACTTTAATGTTTGAGATCAGTTGCATTTTGCCTTAAAAGTCAGCCTAAAAAAGATGAAGCCACCCCATTTTACAGTGAAAAAAGATGTCACTCTTAAATCTATTGTTATTGTTTTTATTATTTTAAGTCAGGGGAAATGTATCTGCTTTAAAACATTGGAGTGGATGGGTGGGTGTACTTGACAGCCAAGTTGGCAGACCCACCAAGAAACAGTGTCAAAAAAAAGTTTGACAAGTAACTGTAGCCTACAAACTAAAGACGGACAGCATTTTTTAGCAGTGGTTCCCCATTAATGGCATGTTGCCTGGACATTTTACAAGCTAAGATTCAAATCAAGATGTGAACATAATGTAGATTAGGACACATTAGCTGAAAAGCTACTAGCTGCTGTCTGGCTGTTAGTGTGAGTTAATGTCAACAACAGAATCGTGATGTTACTGTTTCATGCAGGTAAGTTTTTATATAGACTGAAAATCTACAGCATTCATGAAACCTGAACATAAGAGATAAAATTAGCCCTTTTAGTTGCTGATCATCTTCTCCAATAAAAAAATCAAATGACATTTCTATCTATGGACCACTTCTGTACCTTATTTAAAATTATTTTAGTTATTTAATATCAGTTGGACTTATCTTGCTCAATCTGTGTTGTGTATTTATACAGTGAACGCCCAGTACATTTGGGGTTTTTTGTTTGTTTTGACACCATCTTTGGACTCCAAGATGGGTTGTTTCTTTTTGTGTCAAGTTTTCCACAAACCAGAGAGATCTTGACACATTACAGCTGTACAGTGTCTTACTCATTATCTAACAAATTAAATGTTGAAGAACCCTTTTTCAGGGTAAAACAGACCAGAAAAAATCAACACAAACCAACCTAATTTTTAGTCCTTGCTGAAATATATTTTAACTACCCTAAAAAATGTTCATGGTCTTGTTGTAAACTTTATTCACACACACACACACACACACACATACACACAAAGATACTCGAAGAAGCAGGTTTTGGAAAAAACATCAATTTTTATTTTGAAATGACTCATCTTGTGCCCACTCAGTTTTCTTTCTTTTTCTTTTTTCCATATTTTTTTTGAAAATCTCTTCTGCCAATGTCCAAGACCACAATGCTCTTACAAATAAAATCAAAAGGTTAAGGTTCAGATAAAATAAAATTCATTTCAATAACAAAAAGTAACAAGAAAAAAATCCTATTTGTTGCAGGAGGGAAGGGAGGGTTGAAACCAAATAAACTGAGATGCTACAACCGAGAAATGGCTCCTCCTGGGTTAAGACGATAAGCCCAAGCCCAGTTCTGATGGGCAACTGCCCATCAAAGTTCCACCCCTAAGGTAGAAGGATAACCAATCACAGTGTAGTGTCCACAAGCTCCCATGATGCACCTCTCTCCCTGGGAGACTAAGGCAGTCAAACACAGTAGGTTACAGTATGCACGGATACCTTTAGGGGTAGACTGTGAGATGAAACACCAGAAGAAAAGATCTCCATTCTCAAAATCCTTTGACCTCTTAATACTTGACAACAAGCACTGCTGACGGGTAAAAACAGTTTTTGTTTTACTGTATTTCTATGGAATAATGGCAGGAAGCCTCCTCTAAGACCTAGAGACTCTATTCTTGCCATGTGCTTTCGACAGATTCTGATCAAGTTTTGGAAAGGTTTACAATAATTATGCCCAACAAAAGCTGAAAGGAAAACCTTAAAAATACTCTGAAAGTGTTCACACTAAAAAAAACAAAACTTGTGGATGAGTGATAAAAGGGATTGACAGCACAAAGCAAGTCAGTATAAAGAGATGAGGATGAATTACAGTCCAACTTAAGACGAGACGTAATGGTTGACTTTAAGGCTGTAATCCAAACACAGCTGTCTGGCTGGAGATGAAGAGGTGGCTAAATGTGTACTCGGCACTATGACTCAAGCTTGCCCAACGCAGGCAGCCAATCATCACTGGGAATAGTTTAAGAAAATGAAGATCCTTTCCCCCTGGAGGTACAGTGTATCATGACTAAAAGCATGCTTTGGTGTCAAACACATGCCTGCAAGTAAGTTTCATTTCAAAATGAGACACCTTGTCAGTGAACTCATTTTTACAAGATTTTGAAGTGAAACCTTTTAGTTTTCACATCCTCGTTACATGACATTATTTTCAGTAAACAGTGCTGAAGCCTTGATACAACTTCATATTGCTCAACTGCAGCCAAGCTGAGATGAGAATGAGTGTGAGATGATGATGCACAGCACAGTAGATAACCAACCATGAGCTGACTGGGGAGAGAGCAGATGGTAGGAGAGGAGAGAAGGCAGTCTGTGATCTTTAAGAGAGCTCATACACTCACCTAATCTACACATTTCATTGGTGTGTCAGAAATGTGGCAGCAGAGCTACACTGCTGCAGGCATCTAGTTTTGGATCAGATCTATCTCTGTCAAAGTATTGTTTGACAGTTTGGGAAATTGCTTATTTGTTTCTTGTTAATGACAGGGAGATGAGAAAGTCAGTACATATGGTAACATATCTGCTAACATGGAGCTCCAGCCAGCAGCTGCTTACCTTAGCAATAAGGAAACAGCTAACTTAGCCCTGACAGAGGATAAAAAAGAATATTTATAACTCTGAAGCTCATTAAATAACATTTGATATCTCATTGGTTTGATTGCCAAAAAAAGGAAAAGTAAAAATCGCCAATTTGCAGTCTTACAGTGGCTAATGTGTGGGACTATTCTGACCCAAGAGCAGGGACATCCCAGAGTCTCCTCTGGTTACCTAGCAACTTCTTCCATCTTGTTTTTACACTCCACTTTTTTACAGATTAAAAAAACAGATATAAAATGTTAATTAGTGAGTTAAAGAGGTGCTTTATCTAACAAAAGCACAAATGTATATTGGCAGAAATATCAAACTATTCCTTTAACAGTAAAGTAACTTCCTTGAGTGTCTCCATGTTTAAATATCTTTATGTGTGCAAATTTCAAAGTCTTAAGAAAGAAATTCCAGTGGTGGCCACAACCAAAACAATTCAGTGGATGGATCTTTTAATCTTTGTTTAAATTGAGTATATAAGCGCTCTAATTCAGATGTAATCATTTCAGAGGTGCACCTGTAGCATCTGTAAAGTCAGGAACTTTGCCAGTAAATTTATCTACAGTAACTCTGATTTGTTTTAATCTGTGAACTTATTTTGAGAGTACAATAAACAGGTGCTGACCCTTTGAAAAAGGTAATCTTGTTTAATAATAAGCCAATAGTAGCATAAATAGTGTTTGCTTGATATTTGAAACCCATAGTGGCTCTACAAACTGCTCCAGGTGCACCTCTGCTTCATTTGTGTGTAACTGTGTTTTAGCAAATGAGCAAATTATTTACCATGAAGTCTCTTTGCTCGACTTCACTTTGAAGGTGTAATGTGTGTGGTAAGTGAATGCATTTCCCTTTCTCCATCCCATCTCGCCCTCTCCCCAAGAGGTAGCAGCCCTCCTCTGACACTTCCCCACTTTTTCCCTACCATTCTAACCAGACCCGACCCCCCCAAACCCAACTTCCAGTGAACTGTGGCACTTTTCTACTCAGCTTGAGCGTCATAATTCGCTCCACCCGCCTTCTTCAGCTCCGTACGAATGTAGTCCTCATCCAGTTCTCTTGGGTCACTAAACATGAACTCCTTGGCAAAGTTCTGCAGAAACCAAACAAACGCTGAAGTGAAGAACGGTACTAACAAAGTATATTGAAGCAAAAACACACTCCAACTTTACACCAACTTTTTGATATTAACTATAGCAAACAAGAGAACAAATGATATCACAGAAACAACAAGCACATTTGCCACAAACCTAAAAAAACCAAAAAAAAAATCACCTCTCAGCTGTTGCATATAGGAGCAAACATAACCTGGAATTAGGGCAATATAATACTTTCAATAACTTTGAGGAATGTGTTTTTTGATAAAAGATCCTACAAATATGACTGATACTCGCTGCCTTCTGTGAATCTGACCAAATTTGAAATATTTAGTGTTTGATAGCTTTTGATCTGTTTGTACAGATACATTTTGAAGAATAATATTCTGCTCCATACCTGGCCATATTTGACGTTCAGTCACAGCACCAAGTTGCACAAAAAATATCTGAATATCTTCACAAAACTTGTTGTTTATATAGGCTTGGTGACTGGGTGACAGCTCACATGGCTCACTGTTGAACTGCTGTAGCTAGTGAGCTGACAGATGACATGCAGGTCAACATACTTGTACTCTCCATAACAGCTCTCTGAGTGTCTTTCTGTTCTCTCTGTGTAGGACCATTTATTCCCCCTGGGCTTTTTTTTATCAGCATGTACATCATTATTTGAATAAAGAGTTATTGAAGAGGAAAAACAATCTCTGAGCGGATCAGCTTGCTGACTGTCAACTGTGAGCTGCATTCATAATAATTTATGTGAAGAATGCTGCAAGAAAAAACCCAGCTATTAGATATACAACAGGTAATATATATATATATATATATATATAGATACATATATAAAAATATGTCTTAGGGCTGTCGAAGTTAACGCGTTAATAATGCTTTAACTCAAACTCCTTTTAACTGCACAAATGTTTTTAACGCGCGATTAACGCACACACGGTCTGTGCCTTGCCAGCTCCTGTAGTTTCAGGAAGTGGCACTAAAGTAACATTGCAAACGGTTACAAAGCAGAAATG
>JAPZDZ010000023.1:6149391-6170948 GCA_029783805.1 Acanthurus tennentii | reverse complement strand
TATATATATAATAGTTTGTTAGTTAAGTCAACATGTCATCGTGCCATATAAACGACAGACTAGCATAGCAATGAGCTAGTCTCAGATGTGTTATATTTGGGTCCTTTTTAGATATTTCTTTAAGCCTCTCTTTTTTTGTCGTTGACAATTTTAGACTGCGAATGCTCCATTTCTTATTTTTCCATCTTTAAGTTTCATCTTCACATGATCTAGAGGTGGGGTGTTTTTAAAAATAACTTTTTCCAATTTGTCTAACTGTATCTAGAATTCTTTCACCACGTTGCCTCTGTAACCACTCTGGTTTCCCAAAGGGACCATTAAAGCTCCACTCTATTTTTTCTCCCATGATGACAAGAATCATTTTAATTGCTACTCTCTCCTCATGCGACACCACACAGTCTCTGACCTGCACGATCTCTTTGACCATGGCCTTGTCGGTGCTGATCTTGGCACGCTGCAGCCCGCTGATGTTCTCACCAATCCAGGTGATGAGAGTGAACTTGGCTCGTTTGCTCATGGCATCTCCCGTTGTGATCCGGACGAAGCCAAACAAACGAGCATCATCTGAGGGGAAGAGACAGAATAATGAAAACATTGACTGAGGGTGAATCTGTTTTAAACCATTACATACTTAATTACACCCAGACAAAAAACTCATGTTTGGAATTGTGCTGTTTGACACACAAACAGCTGTAAACTGCTGTTTCCGTCTGATGTTCCACCAGGCTGCTGTCATATGATGCAAGGTCATGCTTGGTTGTTCCCTTTGAGTTAGTGAACACATACTCCATGTTATAAGACATGAAGTATGCGAATACAAAAACGTATTTATATCAATACATTTGCCTTTGTGCTCATCATTTTGTGCCTCACTTGTCAGTCTGGTGTAAAATCAAGTGTTTCAAAATGTGTCTGTCTATGCATGTCCCAGTTTTGTGTAGTGTGTATATATGTGTGTGACTGAGAGTGTGTATGCCATGAGAGAATAATCAGGTCAGCAGACTAAATGAGTCGAATCTTTTATGAGCCTTGCAGTTGTAACACAGGCGTAGCAGTGACCACACCATCTCTCTCATGGTGATCCCCTTCAAAAAATGACACAACCAAGTTTAAAAAAAAACAACAACTACTTTTCCATTGCTTCCTTCTGATGTGTTCCTCTTCGGGCTTCTGAATCACATTGATGTGAAACAATGAGAGCTGAGAACCTCGCTCTTTAAGGTGAATCGCTCATAGATGTCTGCAGCTTTAAATCATGTGGTGTTATTTATAGACAGAGCTCAGCTATACAGAGTCATTCATCAATAAGGTTGGCAACAGTGGTGGTGTTAGTTACACTACACCTGCGTTTACATGACCGTTATTTCGCATAACGTCATGCTCATCCTCTATGTGTTATGAACATCTCATGGCTGAATACTGAAACTCAGAGTGATATTTGGCATATGGGAGTGGATAAAGTAGTCTCCATATGAACAGTGAGCAGGCCAGAGTAGGATGTAAACTCCTTACATGCCACATACTTGAACATCTGTTCCAACTTTTGTGTTAGGAAGTTTTATCTACTGGATTATGAACAAAGAAACATCTTGGAATCGATTTGAAAAACTTTTCTGGAGTAGCACTGAGATATCTTTGTTTGCTCATAAAAGAAAACTGCCTCCTTGCCAACATAATGATAACCACAACAATGAAAAAACCTCAATATCTTTAAAAGTAGACTCCAGCCCCTAAAAGGATCTAAATCTTTACCATATCCATTGCTTTATTTCTCTATTGGTACTATTTCTTGAATGCTAACAAAGCGGCACTTTCTTTCTTTACGGTGACTAATACTGGCTTTTCTATTTTTTTGTGAAGCTGAGACTATTTCAATCATTTCTTCTCAGATAGACATGCTATAATGTAATAAAAGCAGATAGTGATGCACAGATGCTCTACAAATGACTATTTGTGTCTAATGAATCTAGTAAGCACCAGATTGAGGTCCTGCATTTGACGTAAAAAGGCCATGCAGACTCCATATTGGCAGGCAGAAAACACACTTTCCTTTGTTCTGGTAGCATTTACATTAATTACATGCATAGTAACTGCTGACGTAGTATCCTTGGATGGTATTTATTTCACCATGCCAGATATGTTTTGTTGAAACACTGTATGAGCAGAGGAGATATCAAACCCAGAGGAGGAATATTACATTAAACGAGCTTCAACGACATTTATGATATCAGCAGTTATGAGCACCTATGTTCTGTGGTTAACCTTGTGAGGCACAGAGGTCACAAGACTGTAGAGCCATTATAATTGAAGTAATGAAGTGATGTTTTCACGCTTTTAAACACAGGTATTGTTGGACTGCAGAAATTGTTTCAAAAACTGCATTTAGATTTATTTGTAAGTGTGCTGCTTCAACGTAACTGGTCTTGATTCAAGATTTTGGATTTGGATTTGTCCAAGAAGGTCTGCAGAAGGTGCAGTGCAGTAAGCTGAGAGACGCAAGCTAATCATGAAGTTACATAACTTCAGTTCATTCATGAACTTTAGTTATGTAAGTACAGTTGAAGTTTATTCACTCACAGATTTCTGAGAGCGATAATGCCATTTAAAAAAAAAAACAAAAAACCTCATGCCGTCTTGTTTGTTGTCTCCAGGTCATTATGTAACAATAACATGGACAGATTACTCAATTTTGTCTTCCAGATGTTTTTGCCCCTGTGGGACTAAGAGGAACTCTGTGTTCTATAATCAAAAGCTGCAGGGCAAAACTTTGCCAGGTCTTTATCAGAACAGTAAGCACTTGCAGAAAGTGCCTGTTGTGCTGTGCTGACACCACTGCACTGCACCGCTGACGGACAGAAAGCCAGCCAATGTGGTATGCTGTCATTTCTAAAGCTCCACAAGGCAGAATCACCCTAAAACTCAAGTGCAGCAGCAGGAATGAAAAGCGTCCCATTCCCACTCAGGAGGATGTGACAGTATCAAACAGCAGCAAATGTGGGAAGCTTGAGCACACTGTGCAGCTCACCGCTGGAGGGGATGGAAGTGGGTGACAATATTTATCAGGATTAGATTGTTTCCACTTGTGTTAGACTAATGCAAGCTACATGCATTAAAAGAAGGACTGAGAATCTTTGGAAGTCTTATGATTTGATTTGATTCTTGGAGTGAAAACTTATTCATGAAAAGGGGGCACTACTTCTCTCCAATGTCCTGTGTGTGAAACCATTCTCTTGTTTCATTAGTTCAATGCAACACAACACGAAATAAAACTGAGACCAAAGATAAGTGGTCTGCAATCTTTTAGTTTAAAAACATAAAAGCATGAATGAATGAACGAATGAATTCGAAAGCTCCTAACAGTCTTCTGCATGCACAAGAATAGTAAAATAAAGAGGAGTGCTCCTCTATGTTGTTTTTAACGTTAGGTCTCAAGCAGTGGAGAGCAGCCCCTCTGCACTGCACTCTGGGAGAGTCGATATTGCACAAAAGGCTGAACAAGGACACAGTTTATGACGATGGAAATGTGAACAGTTACAGGATAACACTATGTTAACATTATGTTATGAATTAACAATTAGAAATCAATTCTGAGTAGTAGAAGATAAGAATCAAGATTCTTATGTGACAAGATCTTTTTTCATGCACCCCTGATAAAAAAGAGACTCCGAAGTCTTTCATTTGTGACTATTTTCAAACTGCTGTAGAAATCTTAATTGATTCATAGCTTTTATTTAACGTAGTCATAGCCTTAGTTTAAATAAGCCTGAGTCTGATTCATCCTGGAAATAGGCTAATATTTTTCTAACCACTCAATAAAACAACAAGAAAGTGAAACTAAGACAAATTCTAAGAAAGTAATGAGGGTTGTAATAGCAATTATAAGCTTAGTTAATGTTAGAAGTCTATTGATAAGTTGTATGGAGATTTTTTATAGTTACACAGTGCAAGCAGTATTATTTGCAGCTGATAAAGACAATCTTGTATGAGCCCAACACTATTAACACGGCTAACAGGAGCAGCCACTGTAAAGAGTCTTATCAGAGCAGCTACAAAGGACATCTTTGGTGTCAAGAGCTTTCCTGCCGCAACGAGCACACACTTTGTAAGTTCTGGGTCACTGAAGGTGAACTTTAATGCCACAGAGAAACTAGCAGAACACTAACCCTCATCCCAACCTGGAGCTCACCCACACTCCCCCACACTTCCTCACTCTGACAGATTCTTCTGGGTTTGTCTTCCCTTTAAAGCCATGCTGACTCTGCTGACTGCAGAGAAAACTGCACTGAAACTCCGACAATGATGAGACAGCAAAAGACATGTAGGGAGAGACTTTGTTCTGCATTAATCAACTCCTTTGAGCACAGCAAATGTTGACAGGTGACACTGTATCTTCCTTGCTTTATCAGCAAAGATCACTCTTTGAAACAGCTTGGAAACAATGTCGGGGGTTTGGATAGGACTGGTGTTTTTAACATGGTAACCAAATCCAAATGTGCTCCCTTTTTCACCTCTATTAACAGCCAGGCCTGCAGACAGAGATACCATTTATTTGGTCATTTAATTATGTGTGAAACCCCAAAGAATGAATCCTGATCATTTTCATGCCACCCATGAAACCACTCTCAAGTCAACACTTCCCCTTTCACCAACACTGTTTTGGGTGACCTTCTGACATTTCCTCTAGTGCCATCAATAGCCTTACATACACTCATTTTATAATCACTCTCTCACCAGTTCATGGTAGCCTGAGCCATATTAGTCCACAAGTAATGTTTAATGTGGTGAAAACAGGGACAACAGTAAATCAGCCTGCATTTATTGATTAATTAATGAGTCAGCATTAATCCAGAAAATAAAATGCAGTCAGCAGAAATGATGAGTGTGCATGAGCTTCCCTCAACAGCCTCATTGTAAGAGTACTATAACACCACAGTGAAGCTACGTTTGTTGCTCTCTATTAGTTATTTGCCACTTTTTCAGAGCAACCTACATTTCCTGCCTGATTGGAGGTCAGTTAACATGGCTGGAAAATGCAATAAATTATTTTCAAGTTCAGTGAGTGTCATAGCATCGTGCTGAAAAAAGGGCTGCAAATTAGTGTATCCAATGGGAGCCATGTTTCAGTCCCTGCTGACTGAAGCCGGGACGATATTCTTATCTAGACGTTCCTCTCTATTCAAAGTGTAAGTGGTGTGCTATAAGTGCTATGATTCTGCAGGTAATGCAGTTCAGTACTTCTATTTATAGTGACTTTGGCTTGTTTTATTACCTGACCATGAACAAATTGACTGTATATATCATTAGTCTTTTACCGTGCACAACAAATGTCAGTCAGTCTTTCATTGTTTTATTTTTGCAGCATCATCGCTATGTGCAGATAAAAGTGGTAAATAAGTAATCTGCTACATTTAGCCAGTGCCTTACCAAATTAATAAACAAAATTATATGAGATTCCAAAATGAATCTGAACTGAAATGAACTCAAAACTGCAAACACCACCAATCTGAGCCTTAAAATACAATCTTTTACATATGAAACTAAAATATTTATGTAAGAGCACACATGCTATATGCATTTGAACCACAGCAGACTAGGCAAAATATACGACAGAGATGGGTTTTTTTTTTTAGACACTTGAATGAGGAAATGTTACATATTGTATGTTTAAGTGAAGTGTTTTTCTCCCACAGATACCTGTTACTACTGCTGTCATTTGACCCAGAATTTGATGCCAATTGCACCCTTTCCGCCAGGAGACAAAAGCAAGGTGTTAGTGTGTTAACGGGTGCCTCTCTTTACAGAGTGAAAAGGCTGTAAGTAAAACAGATCCTGCTGCTGACACATCCATATATGTCATGCACATTAATCATGCACAGGCGAGCCAAATACTAGGCTATGACTAAGTCTTGTTACTTCCTGAAGCTGGATAATCTAAAAGAGCCCTCCTCCTCGCTGCACTATCAGTCTGCATCAGCCCCTCCTACACTCACAGTTTTTCATGCATCGAAGAACTTTATTGCTAAATAAGGAAAACAAACGAACAGTGAGAAGAAAGATGTCAGTTAATGTGTGTCACTTCAGAACAGGAACCAATGGCAAATGGCAAACGCACCAGATGAACTACCGTATGGCATTGCAATAATTTAGTTAGTTTAAAAGGGAAATGTCAGTTCTGAGTACCAGGAAGAGAAAAGTACAGCTCTGAGGCAAACTTTAAAGGCAAGGAGAGCAAGAATCAGAAACAGCCACACCCAACGTCTGAGCAGATGCTTTACTCGAGAGGACACACTCAAAGAGGAACTACCATCAGAATAACCCCCCCCATTCAGCCAGCACCCACAAGTTTTCTTGTCTCACTGGGAATGATCATCTACTTGGTCTTTTTGCTATTTTCTCCTTTTCGAAAGAAACAAAAATAGGATCAATGCAAACAGAGACACTTCTTGTGACTGCTGTGCAGCGGATACACAGCAGACCTGAGCCCTCGTTAAAAGGCTCACAAGCAAGCACACACACATACACACACAATCAGAAAAAAACAACCTTTTTCATACACTAAAGGTGACATACATTTACCTTTAATTTGACCTTTTTACCTTCGTTGGAAAACAAAGACTTCAATTTCAAGTAAACTTCAACATCTTCTTCATGTGATTCAGAAAAAAATCACCTTGTAAGAACCACGCACAGGATATTGCAGAACAGATTATGCAATGCAATGCAATGAATACAGTGTTAAGTGCTTTGACAGCATAGCTGCAGGGCTCAAGGCCAATGGTTGACAGAGCACAGAGTCTTAAAAGATTAGTATCCTGCCAAGTCAAGCTGGTGACATATAGGCTGTTTAACCCGTCCAGAGATGCAGACGCACTCCCGGCCACACACATACCACACAGCCTAGTCAGCAACAGGAAGATACGCTTCAGCCACACATTACTCGGATGTGCCTTTGTTACCATCTGTGGGTGCATACTGTAATCAAAATCTACTATTTACCTGTGCACATACTCTTGAAGTCCTCATAGTTGGACCCTTGTCCTGCAGGCACGATCATGGAGCCCTCGTATTTAAACGCAGTCCTGGAAGATGCAGAATATATTGAGCGTTATTACTTCGTGCATTCATCAGCCTCATTATCTGTTGATTCACACCAGTGGCGATAAGTGCGCATCGGACCCCATTTTATGCAAACTGAAGCAATGCACAAAATGCCTAAGACGCCCATGCAAGGTGGCATCTGCGTGTCGGCCATGTGTGAGTGTCCCCACTATAACGTTATCCTCTTTGAATACGGGACAAAGAAAATTACTGCTGCTTCGCTGGGCCTGATAATCGTGCCGTGTTTGACCGCTAAATAGCCCGGAATACAAATCGGCTGGATCCGATGGGCTCGCACAAGAAAGCAGAAGCTGCATTTTGCTCTGTATTGTCAGAAAGAGAAACAGTAAAAAAAAAGGTTTCACGTATCCGGCATTACACAATTCAGGAGGGTCTCCGCTGCCGGCTGGTACACCTTGTCTGTGGTAGGATTTTCAAATTAGGTTTACAGGCTTGGGAGTCCGACAAAATCTGGGTCTCAGGATCAAATGGTTACAGAATTGTAAGATAGTTAACGCTGGCATTTCCCCCACATCCACCAAAGGTTACATCACTTTCAAAAATCGAACAGTGTAAAGTTTCTTTGACCAAATGCAACGGCTCGTGTGGCATAAACATGTTTTTTGTACATTTTGTGTCTCTCAAGAAATCTATTTTCGAAGCGGTACATAACCACTTAGCTTAGCTATTTAAATTAAGATGTACGCCCTCCAAAAAGGTCCGCTTCTTCGGTTATTTTAGCCCCCTCCACACCGAAAGACGGTGCAGTGGGCGGTAACAGGCGATGCGAATTAAAATTTTTACTGAGATTAGATTGAAACAGATTACTTCATGTGTTACAGGCTATGGTTGCCAAAGTAAATAACAGCCAGTGGGTTTTTAATCCTCAGAAAAATTCCCGAGTTATGTGCACTAAACATTTACTTTTATGAATATAAAAGGCCATATAGAATAGAAGCAATCGGTCACATTCTTGAACGGAATATGGATAAGGACGCGTGTCCGCACACTCACCAATTGATGTCTGTGTTATCGTCTCTGACTTGGTTGTAAGCCTCTCTGCAAGCCTCTTTATCGATTTGGGTTGCCATTTCTCGGGCGGATAGAAATCAAACAGTCGAAGTCAACGTTAAATCGGTCCAAACCGGAGGGAGCTAGTAAGGCAGTGATAAGCAGCTAACTGACACGATATGCATCAGAGAACCAGACTGATAAGAGTATGCAGCAGGCTCCGCACCCAAATCACGACCACCGCACTGGAACAATTGAGCCGGTCTGACCTAGCGTGAAGAGACGGCTCTTCTTCTAGCAGCTCCGTTCATTTCCTGTATATTGCCTCTTTATGGGCGTAGGTGATGTTAGTCGATCAGGTTGCCTGAGAATACAGAGAAGTCCCTCTGACGCTGGATTCACCTTCTCCGTTATTGTGCGCTGTGAATGGTCAACCGTGTGTGGGCCGCAATCAAGGCAGTCACAACATGCAAGTAATTTTTCCGCATTGTACTTTCAAAATAAAATAGAGAGTAATACAGACCCTGGATGAAACACGTTTTAATTCGTTTTAAATCCTTATTTATATATTTCTACGACAGTAACGCTGTGATAATATAATAAAAATAAAATGCTAAATATTAAATGGCACATTATTTTGGACGATGCTTTTTTCAAAAGAACGCAAAACAAGTGCATTCAATGGTATGGATACAGCACAAAGACTGAATGAATCATGCAAGAACATCAATGTCAGCGATTATGCTCGGCCGCTTTAAGTTCTATATTTGAAAAAAAAGACTGAAATAGAGAACAATTTGTTTGTTTTATAGGCGGAAATTTCCTCTGAACAGATGACTTTTTAGTTTGCAACGGAGGGTTTTCTGCGGTCCCGATGAGAACTGGGCGTGTTGCTTCTCTCTCTGCTCCTCCGCCTGCCTGCTGGTGATGTTCAAAGGCCCAAAACACCTGATGATTTCAGAAACTTGAAGATGTATCCCATTCCCTCCATCAACCCCGGATCAAATAACCATCTTCACAATAAAAATCTGTTCTTACCATGCATGTCTTACTATCCTGCATATGGGTCCTTCCTGAGTTCACAAGATTTTGCTAGCACCTGTGTGATAGTAAATGAAACCCACGTGAATAACTCTTCAAAACACTGATCCCGCAGTTGGCTACTAAAGTGCAGACCAAAATCTAGTTTCTGCAGACACTTTATTGAAAACAAGAAAGTTCGGCCCTGTTCAGATAGAATTCAGGTGTTACAAAAAATGCCAGTTTGTATTCAGTTTAATGTGGGCAGTCTTTTGACACTGCAGCAGTGCAGGAGGCTCTGAAAAAAGCACAACCAGATTTATTGGTGGCACTGTAGTTGATCAGCAGTGTTTCGTGTGGCAGAGGTGGGGGCTCAGTGTAGTTGTGTTTGTGTGTGTTTTTCCCTCTTGGTTTTTTCTTTCCCCCTCCTCTTTGCTCCCAGGTGCCATCAGCTCAATTAGTCTACACCTGTGTGGATCACTGCTTCCAGGCTGGCCAATCACAATCAGGACTCGGGTATAAAAGGACCTTGCCCGCAGCGCTCTTGTCCTCTCTCTGCTCTTCCTCTGCCTGCTGAAGCTGCCGTTCTTTGTGTTGTGCTGCATTGAAAAGGGTTCAACTTGCTTAGAAAATAGGTTGGTTGAGTGGGGGTGCAGATGGGTAAGTTGGGGTACCCTGTACACATTACACCACATGGTTTTCATTGTTTAAAAACATTAGGTTTAAGGGTTGGTGCCTCCTTTGTGTTTATTTTTGGTTAAGCTCCTTTTTAGATCAGAGAGCCAGGTTTTGTTTGAGTTTCGGTTTTTGAGAGGATGTCAGTTTAGGACTTGTTTTATTGTATACTTTTGGGTTTATTTGGCACAACCCCCTGGTCTCACCCCCCTCCTCCACAATTGTGTTTTGTCACTAGAAGTAGGTTTCAATAAATTTTGTTTCTGTTGCCACACAGGCAGACTCCATCTGTTCTTTGATTGTTGTTAATGTCTCCTCTACCCTTGTCCATCTAAGGAGACGTAACAAGCAGATAAGACTGCAACACTGCTACAGGACGGTACAAAGACATGGATTTGCAAATGGGCCAACACTCACCCACAGCAGCACAAACCTGTCTTAATCATTGCAACACCTGATTTGGTCTGAAACCACCCTTAAACACATCAGGGAAGATGTGCAACAACATTTCTTTAGTCTGCTTTAGGTAACCGTTTAAGGCAGTCCTGACTTACATTGATTTTAGATCAAAACAGAATTTGACGTAAATATAAGAATGTAAGAATACAAGACATAAAAATAGGTATAAGGATACTATTCACATGTATCTGTATACATTGCAGTACAGCAGAGAAGACCAAAATTATGTTTCTCTCAGTCCAAATAATAAATGATGCAACATTCAGTGGAAGTTGAGCAAAAATTCCAACTACATTTATGGTACAACAAGAAGTTACAAACACAGGTACAAACATGTAGTGTAATCCAAGGATATCTAAACAGGACCGTAAAAATCAGGTCAGTGTTATTTATATAGCACCAAACCCTAATGTAGGGTGCCTTCAGACACATTTTGCAAAGAGCAGGTCTAAACAATATTCTGTCAGTGTAAAATATTTGAAGTAGTTTGGTAGCAGCAGTAAAAGCAGTTTTATGGGGCCCCTTTAAGGTATCAATATGGGTTGTGAATATGCTAAGTTTAAGTAGTCAGCCGGTCCAGGATACTTAGCGAGGGTAGGAGCACACCTATAGCAGGTTTTTGGGCTGTTTGAGTGTATGTATGTGTGTGTAGGGGAGAGGGTCCATGGATCCATTGTTAATCTTGGGGGCAGGAAGGAGTCTGACAGCGTTGGGACAAAAGCTGTGGTTAAATCTGAATGATCTTAGATGTTTTGGTACCTTTAACCTTTAATCCCAAAGACTATGTTTTTGAAATGAAAAAACATGAAACTGAAATGAATAATTGAAATGGTTTTATTTGGTTTTAGATGTAATACATCAAACATTACACCAGTTTTTGCATCTCACCTTCCACCCCCCTTGGGATTTTGCCCACCACCCACCAAAAGTAGGAAGAAAGTAAATAGTTAATCAAATAATAAATTAAGACTACAAAAATATTATAAAAACAATTATTGCATTTAAAACAAAAAAATGCACAATCTAAAGTTAAATAAAAAAGTGAAATCAAGACTGCATTATTTCTGCAAGTATGAGTATGATTATCTCTTCTAGGAACTAAGTAATATTTCTTGCTATGTAGACTTTATTATAATAGATCAGGAAAAGTTCTCACATACAGTTGTTTTGAATTAAGTAACTGAGCACTGAGTGGTTTAACTACGCTTTCACAACTTTAATGAGATTCAGTGAGATTTTCGTTATCAATCCTTCCCGCAGATGTCTCAGGAACTTTGGGATTGAAATCCAAACTGCTATTTTTTGTAGATTTGCTTCTCAGTAGTAGAAAATAATATTTGAAAAGCCAAATCCCCCATCGCCTTGTGACGTTGTAAAAAGATCCCTGTCCAGATGGGTATTATAAGTAATAAAAATATAAAACTAGGCACAGTTGATTAATTCATTTTTGGATTTAGCCAAAATTTTAAGACAAACAGAACAGAATTTGACAACTGCTAATAATTTTAAAATGTTCTGAAATCTTAAACTCTATTCTCGATAGTCACGTGACTATTACATCTCAGGTCATGTGACTCTTTTGTGTGTTTCTAACCAGAGTTACTTCTAGTGACTTCCTGTTTGATGACTGTGTTTAGACAAATACCAAAATGTCTTGTGGGTTGTATCTTATTAATGGTCCAGTTACTTTGATAAATCCTTTATACCAGTTTACAACATCCATGTCTTAGAAAACAAAACTACTAAGATATCAAACCAAAAGTGTCCACTCTGCCAAATAAGAAATCTAAAATATATTTCTGTTGGCTAACACTGTCTTAGTTACCACATTCCATGTGTGTTATTTTATCATTTTGATGCTTTCAGTATTAATCTGCAGTGAAGAAAACAGAATAATAGAAGCTATATCTAACCTCAGAGTACGGTATAGTATTGTCTGCAAAGACTGTGGTTTGCATTGGTGGACTGCATTGGTATGTATGCATACATTGTCCTGCAGTAATCAGTGCAGCAGACAGAAAGCACTGTTCACGTGCTCTAAAGGCTTCCTGATCACTGACACTGATGGAGTCTGAGCTCTCTAGGGTTGTCTGTTCAGGCATCAACGCGCCCCCTGCTGGTCCAGCAAGGCCCATCACACACGCCTGGTCATTGTCTAAGACTATGGTGTTAATAGAACATATATGATTATATAAGAAAGTAATTGTTAACAGTCAACATGAAAGGAAATCATTACCTGATGTGCCCATTTTCATGTGTTATGTTGACTATACATACACTCAAGTCAGAAAGTGCAAATATTTTACTTGCCTAAATGTCACTGTTACTTTGTACATTATGCATGTATGTGTGTTGTAACACAGGTTTTGTGTCTGTCAGTCTTACTTTGTGGCGGCACGTAACAAAACTAGCAGCTAGCTTTGTGATTCAAGTTTTTTCATTGCCCGCCACGGTCATAAAATCAGATTTTCCTTTTCTTCAGGAGTTCCATATTATTTCTCTGTGTTGGTTTTAAATTGAGGACAAATACAGAGAAAATGTATCTCTGTTTAAGTTAAAGTGATAAATACAAGTGATGTCATGTTGTGACCCTTTTTAGCAGTCCCTCACTCTGGATTTACTTAGTATTTTGGCATTTAGATCCTTTTTTCATGTTCTGCTACTGTACTTCTGTGTTGTCTATTTTTTATTCAGTTTGCTATTAAGTTTTCTGGTTATTCAGGGGATCTATTTATCTGGACGTGTTTAGTTTTGCAACATAGAGGCAAGAACTGTAATGAACCACTTTTTATAATTACTATATAATCAGTAACGATGAATAAGATGAAAGAAAAGATGGGGAATTTTTGTCTTCTTTTCTGATTAAGGCTTTGACGCTTCAATAGTTTCCGCAGGGTATAGTTGTTCTTTCTTCTTGCAAAAATGTCCCACATCTAAGTTCATTGACCTGTTACTAGTAGCACGAAACAGTTCAAATGTCTTAACGTTCCGTGACATTGCCGGTCTTGAATGTGCTCTCATGGAGCTGGTTGTGATTGGTCCATGAGACTTACTGGAAGTTTGGTTTTTTTTTGTTTGGAAGTTGGCAAACGTAAATATAACATCAGATTGCAAAGCTTTACCTTCAAAATAAAATGACAGTAAAAAGGATGACGAAACTTCTAATTGAAAGTAGCATAAAAAGTTACATTTTGAGTAACGATTGCTTGCTGACAGTAGAGTTCTTTCTTTAGGTTCGCCGTATTCACCTTGCAGACTGAAGAGTTTTGTTGTTTTTGTTAAACATTTTGTGACAGTTCTTCAACATCAAACTTATACAATTGCTAACAGATCGTTTTTAGTTTTCAAGAGAGGACCACTACCCCACTCTCTCGTTATGGGGTTTATTAAATTTAAACACAAAATTATTTTGAACTCCATAATTGCTGTAAATGTTTTGTTGTTGTCTGGAGTTGGAAGACAATGGAGTTTATTTTTTAAAACCTAAACCGGAAGTGTAAACGTCTGTTGGGGTCACCTGACGATGAGCAACAATGTTGCAGTCTTTTGTGATTTCTGATCATTTGTGGCGTACTTCCAGGAAGGCAGCGCCGTGGACAGACTCTGTGTTGCAGTAAACCGTTTCGGTCAGCCGGTTTGCGCTGTCGTTGAAAAGCGCCTCATGTTGCATTTCCTCCAAATATGCAGCTGGTTCTGCTTTCTGTGCTAAACTGCGGCGGCGCTTGCAAGGGATGCTATTAACTGTATCACAATGTAACCAGATGCCTTCCGCCCTGACATGCGTGTAAGCATGAACTACTTTACAACAATGAGCTGTCTTTTAAATCATCAAACGTTGTTGTCCATGTGCGAGCCTCCGTGTTCTTCCATGGGCCATGTTTGTGTTCCTGTCTGTGTGGGGACACTTTGCAGTTGGGCTACAATGAGGGTCCGGTGACTACTCTGAATATAAAATATGATCTGTGTGTGTGTGTGTGTGTGTTTACGCTTCTCAGATGATACCTGTCTGAGAGGACATAATGGATAATGGCAAGCCGAACCGCGTGTGTCGTCCCAAGCGGATCAGCGAATCGTCTAAGGTCAGTGCATGTGTGTTCGTGTGTTTGGCATATTAGTGCAAAGTGGACATGGCAGGACGGTGTCTCATGTGAAGAGACACCATGAACATGACCTTAGAACATCGTGAAATAGTATTAAATAGTATCTTTTATAATCATTACAAAGTAATCAAATTACATATGTATGATTAATATGTTACTTTCTAATTAGAAAGAGCAGTTCATTACTGCTGTGGTAGCTGTAAAATCTACTGAAGATGCAAGCTGACCCCTCCCACAGCGCTACACAAACCTACAGTGATGCCATATTATTTATGAATTTCAGTAGCATGAAATAATGATGTCTTAAATGTGACATTGGTATATGAGAATAACCAAAACTTGGACTTGTTTTGGCATAAACAGTAACAACACACAGAGTATGGAACCTTCAGGGCTTTACTGTCCCTCACGAGACGTTGGCTTTGGGTAAAGATCTGTTATTCTCTGCTGTTTGCATGTTGCTATTTCGTATGACAAGGAAAGCTCAAAATACCAAGGATTTCTCACTGTTACCTGGCTTTACTCAACATGACAAAAGCAGTTGTGAAACGCAAGAAGGATAGCTGATGAAAACCCGGGACTGTGTGGATGTGCAAGACTTTTAATATTTCTACAGATATATCAACGAACCCACATCCTGAGGACTGGTACTGAAACACCAAATAACTGACAGAAGAGTTGACAGAAAGAGAGAGAGAGAGAGAAACCAAAAAGCTGCCATTTAAAGGACTTTTACGTACTGCTGCATGACATTTTGAGCACAAAGCTGGTCCCCAGACTGCTTCTATATCTCATATCATAGTGTCATAAAGGCTCTAGTAGATCTGCTTATTACATGTATGTTTACCATGTCTCATCAACTTATTCCTTCAGTCAGTCTTTCAAACTTTTATTTCAATCTCAGAGCTCAGTTACAAGATGGGACATTATATTGAGTAAAGGACACATCAAAGCACCATACAAGATTAAGGTTTAAAAAAGGGAAATGTCTTTTAAAGTCCCAGCTGTACTAATGTCCCCACAGTTGGGATAAGTAGCATGTAGTGTCAAGCCTTCCAAAACTGCTCAGGAACAGTTTGGGGTTCAGTGTTTTGCCCCATCGACACTTCAACATGGAGATTAGAAGAGGTGGTGACTGAGCCACCCACCTTTGGATAAGTAGACACCCCGCTCTTACTCCTGAGCTACAGCCGCCTCACCAACATGTCACTTTCACTACAGCATCAAGGCCTCTCAAGTAACTTCTCATGGCATCACTACAAAGTAACCTACTGGTTATATTCACTATACTCACTGCTGGTCATAATACATTTCTGTGTGGCTCAGATATATCATATATCTTTTTATATATAGATTCTTGTGGCTTATGGGACGGGTTTTAGAAATATTCTTTCAGCTGCAGCCCCCGACCAAAAGAAAGATAGAAAAAGATAGAAAGACTAAAACTAAAAACTAAACTAAAACTTCATATCTTTAAGTACAACAGATTCAAGGGTGTAGTGATCATTGGATCTTTGCAGTACACAGCTAAAGAAAGTGAGGCAGTCAAGTCATTCCGCCAACAAGAATCTGTATCTTTGATGTGAGACACTGTGGACGAAAAACAGGTGAGAGACCTGCATGTTTAGAATGCACTCTTGAAATTCTGAGACTAAATCAACTTTTGAATTCACTCCTGTACCTCCATAACATGGTTTTAAAACTGTACATCATAACCTTTTCATAGTGCAGAGTATGAATTGTGCTGCAATCCAAAAATGTTACACAGTGCATCTTTATTGAACGTTACTGCCAGATGACAAAAGTGAGAAAAGTGATGGGGACATGTCCTCACATCCCAGAGAAACCTTGCCCTTGGGAGAGAGAAGAAGAAGAAGTTCTTGTAGATCTTTTGCAGACTTGTTTTCTGTGCCTTGGTGTTCTGTGGACAGGTGTTCCGCTGGGTGGATCAAGCTGTGGAGCTGCTGCAGGGCCTCAACCAGCAGCGGCAGCACAGCCAGTTCTGTGATGTGGTGCTGGTGGCTGACGGCCGGCGGATCCCTGCTCACAGAGCTCTGCTGGCTGTTTCCAGCCCATACTTCCACGCTATGTTCACCCTGGGCATGAGAGAGGAACGCCAGGAGGAGGTACTGTTCATAAGATGCTGCAGAGAAAAATGCTCCTACATGGGGAAAAATCTGTGGATTGTATGTCACCTGTGTGAGTGTGTGATCATCAGTGTGTACAACATTGGTGTCCTTGTCCTTCTGCCTCTTGCATGTTTCTTACTTTTTTAAATGATAATGCCATTAGGATAAGTCCTTCTGTGATGGTGTACTCTGTACATTTTGAAGTGTCTGATATCTGATTCATCTGCATTGTCCTCTTCCTGTTTTCAGGTTGAGCTAGTTGGGATGTCCTACATTGGCCTGAATGCTGTAGTGGACTTCCTGTACAGTGGAGAGCTGCCATTGGATGGAGGAAACATTGACTATGTGCTGGAGGCTGCGCACCTTCTGCAGGTTTGAAACTGGGCGCTTTGTGCTTAAAACATGATGTTAAATGTGTAGAACAGGCTTTGGATCTGCTATCCAACATGTTAATGTGGTGATTCCATTTCACCTCCACCAAAATACATTGAATACTTGGCATTAAACTCCTTTCAAGTTCTCACTGCATAGAGTCTGAATGGACATGAGTGAAAACTTCAGCTTGACTTGTTTGTTGCATGAAGAATATTTAATATTTGAAATATTTATACCAAAACATTATATAAGCACTTAATACAGCGTGCAGTGTAATCGAATACTCATTTACCATTTCGACTCTACTTAGAAAGGCTTCAAAGGATGAGTTATAGTTCTGAATAAAGACATTAATAAACACTTAAAAAATGTCTTTGTGAGTATAGTGTGTTACAAACTGTGTCATAAAGCATTGATTCAGTCTCTGTTCACTGTCAACACAGCTGCTTAAAAAGAGAGGCTTAAGTGAAAAAGACAAAGAAAAGAAAAGAATCCAATCCTTTTGTTGTTCAGGTGTGGCGAGTGGTGGACTTCTGCTGCCAGTACCTGGAGAGGGAGGTGAGTGAGGAAAACTACCTGTACCTGCAGGAGCTGGCTCTGCTCTACAGTCTGGAGAGACTGGACACATTCATCGACCACTTCATTCTCACACGCTTTGCTACGCTCTCGTTCACCCCAGACTTCCTTTGTGACATTCCTTTACACAAACTCACCTCCTACCTCTCCAGTTGTCAGGTAAAAACACTTCACATTGTCCTTACATTGATGCTAAACGTTTATTTTTGACCTTGGAAAGAGCAGTTGAAAAAACACTGTCACCTCAACACAATGTGGATTCCCATTGTGTTTGGAGAAAAGGTCTTCCACCACCATGGTTATTCTCCTTGCTCTTCCCTTTACTGTCAGGTTCAGCATGAAAGTGAGCAGGCGCTTCTTCAGGCCACCCTGCAGTGGCTCAGCCAGAGTCCCGAGCGGACCGTCCACGCCAGACAGCTCCTCTCCCATATCCGCTTCCCACTGATGCCGACGGGGGACCTGGTAGACCGGGTGCTGCCGGCTGTGCGGGCCCTGCTGCCGGAGGAGGCTGGCTGTGAGGCCCTAGTGGAGGAAGCTCTGGGGTACCATGCCAACCCCAGCGCCCAACCACTGCTGCAAACAGGACGCACCACGCTGAGGGACGGAGTAGAGCGGCTGCTGCTGATTGGAGGAGAGGTACAGATGGAAATCTGGTAAAAGTTTACTGTTAAGTGTCACTTCTTTGACATTTTTTGACATTTTGGAATCACACTGCTGCAAAATAAATTTGTCTAGAATTTTTTTTTAATTCTATAAAAAGAAATCTTTCCTTTGACAGCAGTTTTTAGATAAAACAGTCTGAATGAAAAATGTGCTAAATACATTAGAGATTTCGACTTGCTGTAGGCTGAAGTCACATTTTGGATGCAAAAATGAAGAATCAAGACGTGTTTTGGACTTGACAGAGAAAGTGCTTGACTCCGTTGAGACTAAATTTTCAAAAGTATTTGACTTTAACCAAAAATATTAAGATCTCAAATACTGTTGGTAAGACAGTGACTGAGAGGCCTTGATGCTTAAGAAGACTTAAGACTTGACTGGACTTGAGTCTTGCTATTTTAGGTCTGAGACTTGAGGCTGTTGCTTGTCTGGGACTTCTACTTGAAAAATTAAGGCTTAACTTGGGACTTTCATTAGGTAAGAATTGTGACTTCACTTTAGATGTAATGTAGACTGATCCCCAAAAAATCTACCCTGGTTGCTTATCCTGAAATTTTACTTTTATAGTCAAACAAAAAGTGCATGTTTTAATGCCGAGCACAAGTTACAGTAAACTCTCTGGCTTAGAAGACTGGAACTTCCTGTCTTTCAAGGTGTCAGAACGTGGGGAGGAGCTGAGTGCTAATGTTTGCCGACTGGATAGTGAAACCGGGAGCTGGGAGGTGGAAACTGAGTTGCCCGCCCAGAGGAGCCACCACTGCCTGGCAGTGCTGGGGGGCTTCATCTTTGCTGCAGGTGGCAGCTCGTCCAGGGACAACGGAGGAGACGCTGCCTGTAACTTGCTGTACAGATATGACCCCCGCCACAATCAGTGGACCAGGGTACTGTGCTCAAAACACTTCTATTCTCCTTCTCATTTACTTTTTGGTTTACAGTCAAAGCGTATACAGCACACAGAATATGCAGGTTTGGATGCTCTTCTTTACTCAAACACAGAGTAAATCTCAGAGGTTATCAAAATCTAAGTAAATTCCCCTCTTCCAGCTGCTTTTCTTTATACTCTTATTATCACTTTCCTCCTGTTTGCTGTCTTGTTGTCTTTGAGTAGCTAAGTAGCCCAGACTGTGTGATGTCCTTCCAGGGTGCTCCAATGAACCAGAGGCGGGTGGATTTTTACTTGGGTGCAGTTGGAGAATGCCTGATCGCTGTCGGTGGGAGGAATGACACCGGAGCTTTGTCATCTGTAGAGCTTTATTGTCCTGCTGAGGACTGCTGGTCCTACGTGGCAGGACTGCCCAGGTTGGAACATTTATCAATACTGGCTCTGTGGTGTCATGGGGGAATTTCTCTGATGGATTGGTTGCCATGAAATCTGCTGTAGATACTGTATATACTGTATCAGAGGTAACTTTGGGGTCCACATCGTTTCATATGAGCACTGAATCAACTGATTGAATCCCAAAGGTTTTGTATTTTCTTGTATTTATTAAACCAGTATTGTTGCAGCTCATTACACTGGTTTCCTTCAGCATACGTCCTGTGTAGGTCCACTCTCACTGCTTCATTGTGTTTGCAGCAGCTGCTGTTTCAGCTCTGCTTAATAGTGGACAGACAAAGTTAGCATGTAGCTGCTAAACGTGGGAAATTTGAACAAATTAGGGGGTGGCTTCATGTATAAGCAGCTCTCAAGATTTTTCTCTCTTACAAAAATAAGATATTTGAGCTTTTTTTTAACAGTCCTACATTTGGCTTTTTGAATTTTTTCAGGTTTACGTATGGTCATGCTGGGACAGTTCACCATGGCGTTGTTTACATCTCCGGGGGTCATGACTATCAGATCGGGCCATACCGCCGAGATGTTCTGAGTTATGATCCATCACGAGACAGTAATGTGTGGGTGGAATGTCAGCCCATGTCTCTGGCTCGGGGCTGGCACTGCATGGCCTCCCTCAACCACCTCATATATGCCATTGGAGGCAGTAATGACCACGAAGACACCACAGAGCGCTTTGACATCCTGCATGTGGAGTCCTATGACCCACACAGTGGCCAGTGGACTCAGTTGGCACCACTGCTGCTGCCTAACAGCGAGGCGGGGCTTGCAGTCTGGACAGGGAGGATCTATGTACTCGGGGGCTACAGCTGGGAGAGCATGGCATTCTCCAGAGCCACGCAGATATACAACCCTGACAAGGGCTTATGGTCCAGAGGGCCTGACCTGCCAAAACCCATTGCAGGGGCCTCAGCATGTGTGTGCACTGTGAAACCATCGAGAACATCACCGTCTCCAGAGAAGAAGATGAGACAAGGGGGAAAAGCAATATTTCACCCCACATAGCAACAGTGATGAAGGACTTTTTCTTTTTGGCAGAGACAAACCTGATACACATATAATCCAAATCTTCAAAAGATCACGGTTTAATTGGAATCATTTTCCCACAAGAGCAGAGACACACCATGGAAACAAAGGAGTGACAATGTTAAACACACCGAATTAAACAGAGGTTTCTTTTATGAAGAACCCCTTAGAAATGAAACGAAAAACTGTTAAATACAATAGACTGTCTTTGATCAGTATTCTCATCCACAGTTACAGATGTATTCTGAGGAGGGAAGTCATTTGCCTGTGAATGCATTAGGTGTTCCTCTGTTTTTACGGGAGCTTAGTAGCTCAAAGGCTGAGGAGGGGATCAAAATGTGTTTAAATATTGGATTTGTAGTTTGGCTGCACTCTGAACAAATGTATGTGCATACTGGGAAGCCACCCAGAAGGTCAGCATAAAACTGGTTGTACCAGCAGAATTTTTTTTACAGTGGTATGTTATTCAACTAAATTTGTTATAGGAGATAATCCACAAATGAAAGCAGTGACTTATTTTATCTTTCCCATCCTTTCTAACAAATCAGTACCTCTGTGTGGTTTTTGCTGGATAAACCCTCGCTACTCATCATTCCCATGGCCCCGCTGTTTGCTGATAAGCTGCAGTAAGAGTTGTTGCGCCGTGCCATGGGGTCTCATCATGTGTATCTCAAACAGTCTGCTGTATGCTTTAGCACTAGCACTGTGCAGGTCGTTTTATATGATGCTCATTCCAGCTCCAAGGTCAGTCTGCCTTATTGGACTATAAACAGTAGACTTGACATTGTTCGAGAAAGATGTTGTTCACCTCTGCTTTTAGAGTGTATGACTTATTAAAATTCAGACTAAATTCATTTAAATGATTGTTTCTGTTACTTAATCAGTATACTGAAGGATTTAGATTTAGACCAGAATCTGCAGACTGAAAAGCCTTGTTTGTATTCAGACATCACACACCAAAGCAAAACCTGTTACATACTTCTTCAAGGTCCAAGTGTATGTAATGGAACTCTGATGTGCTCAGTATTGTATAAAGTCATGAATTAAGTGTTTCAGAAGTACTTTTTTGACAGCTTATTTATTAGTCTCAAACTG
>JAPZDZ010000023.1:6133762-6149291 GCA_029783805.1 Acanthurus tennentii | reverse complement strand
GCTCAGTATTGTATAAAGTCATGAATTAAGTGTTTCAGAAGTACTTTTTTGACAGCTTATTTATTAGTCTCAAACTGTCAAACTGAAAATATATTGATTGTGTGAACACAAATGTCCTGTTGTATTTAAAACAGGAAACATTAGAAAAGTAGGCTAAGCATCTCAGTTTTCTGAAAAACAGGAAAAAGCTTATTGATGCCTCCATTTTTGTCACATTAAGTTCACTGACACTTGGAGACTTTTTCTTCTTTCAAGTCTTGGGATGTGTCCTTACCTTCACATTTCAATCATCGTGAGATGAACATATCACTAATGAATAACAGCATGTCATACTGTATGTAGACTGCATGTGGCTGGTCTGGTTGATGTGTATGGTATCGGTCCATCCACTTTTCTTTTCTCTCCATGAAAAGTGGTGGAATATCCTCCCCCAATGGACTCACCATAGGTTGTATCACAGCATTTGGTGAGGGGTTTTCAATTCAGGTCCTTGCCACAATGCTAACCTGAGCCTCAGAATCTACCAAGATCTCCTTTGTATGTCGAGTGATATGGACAACACACAGCTTCTTCCAATAAGCGAAGCAACTATGTCCCTCCAGGGTTTACTACAAGTGGTCTCTGGTTTGTACACAAACTGCAAGCAGTTTCCTTGTCCCACTGCCAAGCAGAAGTAAAGTCTCGAAAGACTTCAGTACTACTTCTGTCTCTCATGTATGATTTCAGAAAACATTTGGACTCAGCAACTCATTTTGACTTTGTTTGTCAGCATGTCTAGTTTATAATTTTTAACCCTGACTGGATGGATTCTGACACTGAGAATGTCTCCTTCAAACTCTCATATATTTGCTTACATTCATTCCTGAACTCATGTCTGAGCCAAAATCTGAGATTACATCACCATGGATTTTAAATTCTCTGCAACAATGTTGCAACATTAGAGAGTCTAATCAACTGAGATACCTGCTCTGTGACTGCCGGTCCTCTCCTGACCTCAGTATTCCAAACAGTCCACTGCTGGTGCATGCTGGTCCTTGTTGACTCTCAGTTCCTCTATCTCATCATGTATGGTAATCGAGCAGGATAACCTCTTGTCCTCCATTAGCTGATCAGTCATCATGTAGCTGGCGATATGTTCATGCAGTTCAGGTTTGCCTGTGGCTGCTGGAGTGTCGAGCACCTGCTTATCTTTCACTGATGCTGCAAGGCTGTGGAGCTGCTTCTCAACCAGAAGATGCAGAGGTTTCTTGACTTGACTTCCAGTGGATCAAATACTGATGCAATAATAATGTATTTCTATTTCTGTTGGTAATCTACACTGGCAGTGGACTTAATGCTGGTGTGACCCACGACCTGCTCCACATGTAAGGCAGCTAACTGCTGCTGGTAGTTTTTTTTTCTGATTTTATTTAGTGAATTCAGTCTGCTAATACATGTCCTTTATATATATATATATATATATAAATGTGTTGGGATTTTTTGTGGACTAAGAACTCCACAGTAATTTTTATAACTATGCTCATTTTTTAGATTCACTTTTTTTCTCTTTTCTCTCTCTTTTGTTTTTTTTAATTTTTTAACTTTTGTTTCAAAGGTCATTGAGGCTACTCAGACTTTACTTGAGTATTTTAATTTTTTTGCAGCTTTATACTTTTACCAAATTTAATCACAACGGCAAATATTGTACTTTTCATCTCACTATTTGTTTGACAGCTGTACTTAAAGTAACTCCACAGATTACAGAGTTTCCCTCCAGTTCAGCGTAAACATGGATCTCAAGATATATTCATATGGATTGTTTTTGAGGAAACAGAGGAGTCCTGTATGGGTTTAGAGAAGGTCTCCTTGTTCTTCAGCTAAGCAAAAAGAAACAAAAAGCTGGCTGGATTAAATCTTTAACATATTGTGACAAATGTAAAACTGGGCTGTTTAGGGCAAATTTATGATTGACATTTTATCCACTAGATGGTGCCATCTAGTTACATTTAAACAGTTTGACCATTTAAAAAATCCACAGTGCAAAATTTCAATTTAAAAACACGCCATGGGGGCAATTAGAGAAAATGACTGAGACACATCAACGTAACTTGTATATCATATCCCGTATCTAGCTAAGGTAATGTTATGTACCAGCGGTGTTATCAAACTTATAACCTGAGATGGAAGGAAGAAAGAACACGAGAAGCTTGAGAAATATCAAGGGCCAATGTGGTCCCAGTGGCGATCAGTGCCCTCAGGTTGTAACCCCCAAACTGAGAGAGTGGCGCCAGCAGATCCTAGGAATGACATCTGAGATCTCTGTCCAGAAGAGCGCAGCCCTAGGAGCAGCTAAGACACCCTCAAGCCCCAAGGCCTCTGGTAGAGGACCCAGGCATGAAGGAGACAAAGACCACCCAGGTGGGGCGAAAATGCAAATTTAAATATACTGTACATTTTAAGCAAGATTATGTGTCAATTTGACCTTAAATAAGTGCTTCAAAAGCACACTGACTTGTCATGGGGAGGGCGACGTCTCTATGTCAGTAGCTCTGTGCTCTGTTTGTCAGTTACAGCACCAAATAACGTGGGTGAGGATGGAAATAGTGTGTAACATTTTTCAGGATACTGTGTCATACCAAAAACTACTGCTGCTGTTACTGAAACTGGATCAGAAGTTATGGGAAAACTTTGAGGTTTTGCCTCTGATGTTCCCCTGCTGCTCTGCCTAAACCATCTGATTTATCAACGTAACTGAACTATCTTGTATCTGCAAATACTGTAGCTGCCAGTAAGTTCTGCTGGCCCTGTGGGTTGCACATCACCAAGAGAGAATTTTAACATCACAAAAAGGCTCCAGAGTTTGATCAGTTTTCCTTTAATTCATCTGTATGTTCTGTCCAAAGACAAACAAAACCAGCACCTATGGGGCTGAATCTGATACAAGCTTATGTTATGAGGGCGATACCATACAAAAATAATAGAATCATACCATTGCGTTGGTACAATTTGGTTTCTGAATTTTACACCATTCATTCCTAACGCTGTATGTTGTACAGAGCTGTTGAATCCAGAAAAGCATCCTTTGACAAACCTCTTTTAAAAAAACTTTAAGCTGTAAAGTTCCTATGCAGTCAAGTCAAAAGAAATAATAAATACCAGAAGCAAAAAAGCATTACTCTTGACATCTTTCTTAACGATATTAGTACTGCTTCATTGTTTTGTTTTTCTTAATGGAGAACACAGTCTTCATGTTTGCTTGGTTGAAAAAATGTTGCAAGTACTTTTTGTCCTGTCTAACTGAACAACATGTCATTTTTCTGTAGCATTAAAAACACCTCCGATGACATCACTCCTCAGTGGACTGACACGGGACATAAAACCAGAGACGGGAACACTTCGATTAAGATACCACATATCCACATTTTTCGACTTTTGCTTAAGCACTACAGCCATCTGTTTCATAAATCATTTGAAGCTTCCATACCTCTTAAACATGTGACTGTTAAGTATTAATAAAAATCCTTTGAATCCCCTCTAGTGGTATAAAGTGTGAACTACATTGCATCTAATGAAAAAGGCGTTTCCATTTGGCAGTTTATAACACCTTAAACTCTTTTTCTTTGCAATTACACCCAATGACATTTGCGATTTATTGAAAGTGGGTTTTTTTTGTCAAACACCACACCACTTCAGGAACCTCATGCTCACAGAGAATTACAGATGAAGTTACAGGAATACCATTTCTCATTTTTGGTCAGTCATCCATCATATCCTGAAGCAAAGCATCATAGCTCATACTGTAAACTAAATACTGGATTTTTTTTACCACTGGTTTTTAAAAATATAGTGTCTGTAGGCAACTCTCTAGTAATATACTCTTTACTTTACATGAGCTAGGGCCAGTATTTATCAAACTGCTAAAAGTAAAAGATAACGCTGAGTCCTTCACTTAAATTTAAATGACTGTGGTCAAGCCAATCCTCATACTATGACTTAAAACACTCTTAAAGGTTTAGAAAGGTTTTAAAGGTCTTTTCAGAGTTGCCTATTGGGATCTTTGATAGCCGTAGTATGACATTTAAAATGACTGTATAGTAGTATACATAAAATGTATAATATAGAATAAGCTAGCTTTAAGCAACTACTACCAGCTTCTACAGTCTGTTTAACTTATCACCAAATGCTTACCAGCTATAATATAACCACATTTCTATTTAATCGCTTGAGACAGGGAGCTGCTGGCTTCAACACAACAGCTCAGTGAGTCACTTGACAAATCTGTCTTGTTTTCACTGACAGCGAAGCACTTTTTTTCCCCTCTGCTTCTTAGTAAGGCTGTCACAAATCAGATTATCACTACAGAATTATGAAAAAAAACCCTTAAAAAAACAAACAAAAAGAGAAAAAGAATGAGATAAGGATATTATTGTGATATTTATAGATAACAAAAAAGGGTAGGTAGGTGGAGAAAGCATCTTTAACCATAACTTTAAAAAAACATACAAAAAAAATTGCACCTATTGAATCTTAAAGTTTGTATGATCGGTGGCAACCAGCATAAAGGTGTATTACAGACACCTATTAAGACAAAGTAGGAATGGAAAGAGACCAAAACAGTTTAAGATGTGCTGTATTATTTACACACTATTATCATGTGTGTTAGTAACACAATTATATTTAATTTTGCTAAATTACATTTATCATCATTAGCAGTTATCGCAATAACCCTATTCCCGAGTAGACTCTTGAAAGAGTTCTTCGTGTGATTCTTAAATGTTTGATAAATACAGGCCCAGGGATGTGTAAATACCCCAGCCAGTTTCAGTCTGAGGCGAGACAGATGAAACTTGTAACTTGAAACAAGCCCTTGAAGGATGGGTCCAACAGTTATCCACAGTTCAAAAGCCACATTTAACACACATGGCTCTTTCCGCCATTGCCTCAGTGTTGGCTTCATTACTATATGAGGTTGTAAATGTCCTGGACATGACTGTGTCCAGTCAGCATCTTATGGTCCCTGTTACAGTTCATACCGAACTTCATATTAACAGGCGTGATACACTGTTGAGTCCAGTCACACGGGAGCGCTCCAAATCACACTACACTATGCGAAACAAAACTGTGTGTGTTTTTGTGCTCCTCTGCGTCATAAATGACCGTCCACTTCATCAGTTCAACCTGCTCCTCCTGTCTCATCCAGCAGCACGTCTGACAGTGCTCAGTCAGATGTTTATGTCTCGGACATCTGTGGGTGTCGCTGAGAGGTCCTGCCCCTCACTGATGTTCTTAGTTTCCATGGTAACTGAGTGTTGCTGTTGCTGTGCCTGTCTCAGACTGGTTTCCAGCAATGACTCAATTTGTTCCTGACATGCCCTGAGACAGTCCTGTGGAGGGAGAGTTCAGTTTAGATAAAGATCAGAGATCTTCTTGGTTCTGTGAGTGTGAATGTATTGTGTGTTAATCGTGTCACGAACAGATGTACCCACCGGGTCACTCTTGATGGTCTGTGCCAGCTGTTCTGTCAGTTTCTGAGACATCGTGGCATTTCCCACCATTCTCATCTGTAAGCCCTCCACGGCTGCCACCATGCTGCCTGCAGCCACCATGGACGGTGGGCTGGCTATGAATTTAACATCTGTGGAGCAGCATAATAGAACTTAACCCTAATATAGCACCTTTAAAATAGCTGATGTCAATAAAGAGCACCAAATAAAATGAAAACAGACAGTCTGAATTCAAATAATTAATAGTCAAACACGTTAAATAGCCCTACAGTGCAGGGGGGGTTCTTGGTGGGGGTGTATTGTTTATTGTACCTGTGAGACATGAAATACAATCCTCTATGTCCAGTTTTAGTAGCAGAATGTGTGTAAAGGCTTGACAGATGAACCTCGGAGAGTCACAGCAGCATCTACTTTATCTCAATTTCAGATGGGTCTTTTTTAAGTGGATGAAATGGGTTTTGCTGTTGACCACCTCTACAGTAGTAGTACATTGCCTGGTTTCTGTGACAATAAGCTTGTCTGCTTCTACAAACAAGGGTTGTACCAACTGCTATTTACTGTTGGATATGCTCGAACAATAGGTGAGTATCACATATAATCCCATTTCCAAATCCCAAACTATACATCTAAACAAACACATTTTCAACCATCTTGTATAAGCATCATTGGTAAAAAAAAATTCCATTTAGTGGTTTCCCTCACTGATGTTTGCCTCAAAGCCTGAGTAGCAGCAGTAGTTTTTTTTACAAGTGTTAGATAACTGCTGACTTAAGCTTAATGATTTACATTGTTTTAAAGATAAAAACTGATAAAACTGAGATTGGTGGCAATAGCATTGACAGAATTAATGAGGGGTTTTTTGAGCTAACTGATAGATTGCCCACAGTGGGCCATAAAAAAGTGCATGGAGGTAGGATTTGTTGTTTCATAGACACCAAGAAAATAAAGCAATGACTTAATACAGTAAGCTGTTATTTGTGCTTCTTCAATTACTGACAATGTGACTTAGAAGTTTGTGTTAGATTGATTTTTCAAGGCAAACATTCTCATTTTTCCCACTGATTTTCATGTTTTTGTTGGTTTGGAGCTGTGTCAGATCCACGGTCTTATTGCATCCTCAGTAATATTCTCTTGACTGACTTGAGCCACTCTGCATTTTAACTCCACAACCACAGGAGAGACTTTCTCTGGCCTTAAATGAAGGCAGCTACTGCTGTCATTATGGCTGACATGTCATCTGATCAACTGATTGGCCAGTTAAAGTTTGAATATGATTTCAGTGATTTTCTGTTGAGTCTGCTTGAGCAATTGCTTATCTGTCAGACCTCTACGGAGTGCAATATACTGCACAACACATAAGAGAGGTCTTAACAAGTGGTGGAGCTCAGCTTGTAAAGAGGGCTAAAAAGGTAAACCACCCATGACAACTTTAAATACTTGGACAAAAATATGAAAAATATATGTGTGTGTGTGTGTGTGTGTGTGTGTGTGTGTGTGTGTGTGTGTGTGTACTGTATATGTATATAAGGTAGACCCATGCATACCTGTGGCACACAGCGCCACAAAGGTCTGAGCGTGCTTCCTGAGTATGGGTTTATTCTCTCTCCTGACGGGCAGCTGAGACAGGAAATGGTCAATGAAGTCGAGGGGGGTTACCGAAGCCAGGTCCCACTTCAGCTTGTTCAAAACCAGCAGCTCCATTTGCTAAATGGAATGAGAACAAATAAATACAAAAGGACAAGTTCAAGTGCGATCCAAACACACATATGAAGGGATGAGCAAAGGGTAAGGGATGGACGTTTTCTTCTACTAGTGGGGAGTGTGGAAATCTTCCTCTGGACCTTGAGTGTCCTCAGGGAACTTCATGACAACCCACAAGGCTTAAAACAAGGACAATTTCTTTGCCTTAAATGTATTCTGGTGTTTGGAGAAAGAATAGATGGAAGGAGGGTTAACTGAATTGAAAATGGACATCCTCTACTCAAAACAAATATTACTTTTATGTACATGAAATTATTGCACATTGCACAAAAAAAGTAACAAAAACTAAATTTCAATCTCTATTTTTCTTAATCTCCATTTATTTTCACATATCTGTCAACTACTATCATTTTTTTTGTCAGGTGTAATAAATTTTGTTTCCATCTCCCCCTAAACTCAACGGATTACAGAAAGTTTGGTAGAAGATGCCAAAAACAAAGACTTGTGAGTTGCAGATTACAAGATGGAGGGATGAAAGCTATGGTCCACACTACAACCTGTTCCAGAAGGACGATACCAACCTCAATGTGAACCTTCACATTAATTTAAAAAGGTCCAAATACAGAAAAATAATAAAAGTTTTTGACTTACTCTCTCTCTGGACAGAGCTGTCTGATAACCCCCATCCAAGCACAACTTTCAAAGCCATAGTGAGTATTTGATATGCCTACTTTACACCCTTTGTAAAACTTGTTCCTCTGCCGCTCTCTAATATGAGGCATAACAACAAAATGAATACGTGTAAACAAAGGTTTTTATGAATAAATTAGGGCTTCTTTATTATCACAAAAATATATGGCTTCTTATTACTGTGTACATACATGTACACCCCTGTTCTTGCTACAAGACAGTTAATAAATAGACATCAATATCCTCTACAGAGAATATACATATAATTGTGTTAACCTAGCACATTGGTGGATTCTTTCAAGCCTTGCAGTGCGGATTAAAGCCATGCTATGCAGTCATCTTTTCAAGATACTTAGTCATGGTCTTAAGTGTTGGCTAAGGGGAAATTTTAACTTTGTGGTGGGGAGACAGGAAGTGTTAAGACAGACAGGCAGACATGCAGACTGGATGCCATACTTAGTTAGAAATGTTTCCTAATTCTCATCTCAGGTTAAAATGTCCCCACTAAAACTAACTATTTCCTGTGATGGTTGCTGCTAAATGACCTACCAGCAGCTGGGTAAGTGTGATAGAGTTGTCTGTGTAGATGCAGATTTTCTCAGCAGTGAGAGGTATTGTCTCTTTCAGTTTCGATGCCAGGAACATACAGGCAGCTCCCAATAACTGCAGATAGTTCTTCTTGGTTGGTTCCACTGACAGGAAGCGGTCCAGGTAGTTCATTGCCAAAGGGAAAACTTCTTCCTCACACTTCTGCTCTTCACACACCTACCCATACAACAACACTGTCATTAAACACTGTTTCTTCATCAATGCCACTTTAAAGTTTACATTTACCACTAATGGTTACATTAATTTAGGTCAAATGGGGCAGCTGGCTCTGTTTACAATATGACAACTAACCCTGGCTTCACTGTGCCACATCCGTTAAAAAAATTCTACTGAAGTATCAAACATTTTTAAGTTTTGAGACAAAAAGCACTGGAGCACTGGTATCAGCTGACAGATTTTCACAGTTTAGGTGTTGGAACTTAGAAGGCGAAAAAATTAGCTCTGTGCAACCCTATCACCCATATGCTTTTTATGAAAATCTGATTCATTTTTACAGCACACACTGCATAGAAATAAGGATATAAACCAGAATGGAGACAGTGTAAGCTTTAAGAAATCCGTTTTTTGGGATCCAATAAAGAATCCAAAATGCATCCAGCGTAAAATATTAAATATTTTTTAACATAAAATAAAATATCCAGTTTTTTACTGCAAAGAAAAGCTGCTTTTAAAGAGAAATGCTCGATTTCACAGCATCTCCTAATGGTAAAATATGAGAATGCATGAATTGTAGATTATTTTGCATTAGCAGGGATTATGAATCAAGCACAGGGAGAGATTGTATCAGCACTTAATACAATAATGGCAAGTGGGCAGTGATGGCCGAGTTAGGTCATTTGTCATAACAAAGGCATTTCTAAAAAAACAAAAATGTCAAAACTATAACCAGCACAAATTTTCGACAGAAAATTATTAATCAGAGGACAGTTTTAATTTGTTTAAGTCAAATAAATCTTTGTTAATGAGAATTTTATTCTTGTCTTAGTTTCACATCATGAAAAAAGGTTAGGTAAGGCAACAAGCCTAAGATAGTTTGTTACAAATCCGGCAAGCAGTGATTTCATTTATTCAGGTTCATTTCTTGTATTTATGCCCTCAAGGTGGCATAAGATACTCCATTTTCACTACTGGGGAGAAAAGTTTGACAAAAGTAGTCAAGAAGGCACAAGAAGCCGTGCTGCCCTCATGGATCAGTGGTATGCTTTTGTCATTAGGCCTACATGCCAAAAATCCAGGCTAAACACCGTCACCTCCAAGAGGTTAATAAGAAGAAAAAACAGCTGTGCTCATATCAAATCGGTGTCCCGGTGAAGCTGTGTGATATCAGGTTAGATAGAAGTCCACTGCAGGCCTCGGCCTAACAAAAGCACACGGAGCGTCTCTGGAAGAAAAGCTGGAGAAGTTCCTCACGAGCCCCCGACACAAAGGCAGCGCGTGGTCTGCGTCCGTCCAAACATATCGAACATTAGTAACCGGCGGATTTCTCCGTGAATTCCGGTTTTCTCCCTACTCTCAAGTTAAACCGGGCACGTGAGCGCAGGGCCCAAGCTTATACTGAAAAAGGAACAGTTGTGTTTGTTGAGTTTGTTCTCAAAGGAAGAATTGTTGACCTCCTCAGAGGTTTGTTTCCTGTAGTGCCACCTCCGCGGACGGGTGAGGACTCTGTGGTAACGTGAAGGTTAACTAGTTAACTAGTTATGATAAGGAAAACAAGTTGGATGGACTCACACAACGTTCTGCTGTTTTCCGAGCAAACGCATTAAAAGCATTCAGTTATCGTTACACACTTGGCAGCCTCGTTTATGGCTTCTGAAACGGGCACATCTAGTTACAAAATAACGATTATGGACCCGTTTCGAGCCCGTAGTGAATCATGTACTCGATAGTAACTCACGTTACTCTACTGGAAACCCCAAAAAGCTGCTTGTTTATCTGCAACACTTACTTACATGTAACTTGTCGACGCGCTACTGGATCTTTGGACTAGAACTTAACTTCTGTGTTTGTTGATCTTTAGTTTAAAAAAAAAGGTAAACCGAATCTATTTCTAATGTTGTGAGATTTGATAGTTAAAGTAACTTGCATTCACTTTGGCTTCTATGAGAAATTCCGCAGCGGATCTCAGTTACTTAAGAAAAGGCAACTCACTGATAATGAAGCACCCAGCACCCTCTGCAGATAAGCAGATGGGCTTTGAAACACCAGCTGTGTGACCGCGATTGTCTCTGTACAACCATTATATTCATGAAATGCTCCAACTCACCTCCAACATCCAGGTGGCCACTATTCTCCTCATGTACGGAGCTATTTCTCTCTGAACGCATTTAAAGTAGTTGGGAGCGGGCAGGTACTTGTCCTCTGCCCTGAGAAGAGCGTGCAGGACCCGGTCAGTCAACAAGTTGGAATCCCGATAGGCCCTCCGGATGGCAGGCCTGTCCCCTTCACAGCACAACAACTGAAGTTCCATTTACCTTGTTCTGCTTTAAACGCGTCTGCTTCAGCTCTCTCCTTCGTGTCACTGAAGGGACAAAACTTACAACCAGCCTCGAGTTTACGTTAGCTGTCGACAAAGTGTTAGCCGCTCCACATTTTGCAGACAAAAGCGTCTTCCAACTTGCTTTTTACTGGTGGCAGAATGTGACCACCTTTGAGTTACCGGTTGAAACGAGAGTGTATAGTCGGCCTAAATGAAGAGATTCCTTGATTGCCTCCGTTGTTTCAATGAGTTGGTTTATTCCCTTTGAGTTATGAGTTGCTTTCTTTTGTTGCCCAAGATGGAATTACAGGACAAACCGGAGTGGCATTGTTCCTTCCACCGACAGTGCGGGAGGCAAGTTTCCAATCAACCCCATGCTGCTGCGCCGTATTAATAGTGGACCCGGACTGCGTCAAGTCAATGAATATAAAGTAAAAACATTTCCGGTCAAAGATTTCAAAATAAAATAACACTTCAAAAATCTTCAAACATTTGACACCTCAGAGGGTCGGTTCACCTTTATTGGTTTTTACAAAAAGGCGACACAATCTTCCACGTGCCTCGGGTGTTTTGGCCTTTTGGATGTATTCGTTTTTTATGTGAAGATTTTTAAATAGGCTTACACCCCGCTAATGCTCTTGACATTACCACTTAAACACTGGGGTTAAATTATTTTTTTTTTCTATTGCACAAATTATTCACAAATTATATTAAAGGCCCAACACACCCAACATGTGGAGGAGAGATGTTTTTAACTCACATAAACTCACCATTTAGTGGGTTTTTTAGTATCATCATGAGCAGGAATTTTACTGTTGACCTTGTACAATGTGTTTTTCTTTTTTTCCCCTTCTCCCTCAGAAAAGTTTCTGCTCTTATTTTACGTACGCCTTAAAAGAGATGTGTTTCCGGTATTAGAGTTTGGCTTTGCTACCTTCTGGACACAGATAAGCGCGCGCGCACACACACACATTAACACACATGAGAGAGAGAGAGAGAGAGAGAGAGAGAGAGAGACTATGTTGGAGTGTCAGTCCGAGTGGCCGCAGACAAAAGAGGTGTGCAATTCCAAACAGTAGAAGATTCAAAATGTTTAACAATGAGTCGGTGAACGAAGCATCACAGATGCTCATTTCGGCACAGAATTTCAGTCAAGGCTTTTTGGTTAAATCAGGTCATATTTATTAAATATAGCGCCAAATAACACCATAAGTTTTGTCATTTTTCACGTAGACCAGGTCAAGATCTTACTATTTCTCTTAGAGAAACCCAAACATTCACCTATAAGCTAGCTCTCGGCGGCGAGGAAAAAGTTTATTTTTATAAGGCAGCAACTTTGAACAAGGACCTCGTTCTAGGTGGGCGGCCATCTGCCGGGCGGGGGGGGGGGGTGTCAACGGCACAAACTATTATAGTAATACAATGTGAATAATGATAGTGTATTTATGTAATATATGTATTTAATACAACAACAACCACTACTACATCAACAACAACAACAACAATAAAAACAACACGGTGACCAAACCTCCAAAAAGAAAGGGACAAAAGTAAGAAGGATAAGGTCTTAGAGAGGAAGTATAATGAGGAGGAATGTATCATAATGAGGAGCTCCTTCCAAAATAAGGAGGAAGGAGCTGGGAAACAGGGATTCATGAAATAAGAGAGAATAGAACAGGTAAGAAGCATGATGAATATGTTTTTTGTTTTTTAAGGACAAGATTCAACTCTGTTTTTGGACATGGTGATTATCTGCACTGCTGAGATGGAGAGGAAATCTCCTAGAATAGAATAGTTGTTGATGTTGTTAATGAGTGTTTGGATATTGACTGGGCAAAACACTTTATTTGAAAATGGGATAAGGGGTGAGGAAGAAATTTTATTTTTAAAATGCATTTTGTTTTCCTTTAATTGGATTTTTAGAGGAGATTGGAAATTATTTTTTATTTGCAACTTTTATTGTGCAAGTCATCATTAAAAACAAAGAAGAGGAAGATGAACAACAAGCTGCAGCTGAAGAACCTTGCAGGACCATCTAAAGGGTTGGACAAGAACCCAACAATGTGGTGTTCTTATGCTGTGCAAATTACAAATGCTTTATCACAGCAGTACATCTGCTATGCAGAAACACTTAAAGCAAAAGTAAGTGCTTTATCTAGAGGGTGGCTAGTAAGACAGCACCATCCTGTTTACTTTTCGTCCCCACCCAAGAGGGATTATCAACACTCAGAACATGTTTCTGTCAGTAGTAGCTGATTTTATAAGTGTTTCTTCACCCCCCTCAGTGCTACTGTTACATTACATGAATCATCTAACAGTATTTTTTGTCAGTTTTGTACTTTTTCAAATACTCAACATGGCTGTGCAGGGTGTAGTACCAACCTTTAGTTGCACTATAACATTGGACTTAAATGGGCAACATGTAATTTCTGCTGCTCGAATTTTCTCCCCTAAAACAATGACATAGTCTGATGACCTCCTGAGGTAGTGTTTGATCATGGGATTTGTTCTTTGCAATATTAATAGCCAACATTGCAGATGAAAATCTACTGACTGACTCAGGCAAAAATGTTTACGGACAAGAGAGCGTATTCAAGTTTTTTTCTCATTACATTTTTATGTGTGTCCACGTTCTCTCCTCACTGCCATACTGGTGTTGCCCTGTCAAAGTTGCTTACAGGCGAAAAAACATAAAATGCACCTTCACCTGAATATAGTGACGTATTTTTTTATTTCTCTGGAATTTGAAAGCTAACACTCAGCATTACATGCATGTATGTATGATGTGTGTACAATACATACAACATACATACATACATGCACACACACACAACACACACATATACATACATATATAAGATTAGGTCTTTTTGAGACATTTTAATCTGGAGTTGTTCAATATTATAATTTGAAATCTCTTGCAGTTTGTCTCACACAGAAATCTACAGTTTTTGGACAATTAAAAGATTTCAAGGTGTAGCTGGTCTTGGGTGAGACGGAGACAGAGATCTATGCCACCATGTCCTTCTCTGTCTGTGAGTGTGACCTTTAACCTCCATTTCTCAGGGTGGCCCGGTCCAGGGTCATACTCTGGACACTGCATACAATAGTGGTCTATAGATTCTATTGATTCATTGTGATTGATCCTTCCTACAATAGAGACTGATCCATGGTGATCAGCTTCGCTAGCCTTCTGTTAGGTTGTCCATTAATGTTGCTGGATGGGCTTCAAACCAGGACTCAGTGAAAATATTATAATGGTACCAACAGCGTTCTGCTCATTGAAATAAGCATCCAGGAATAGAAACAATTTAGATTGCATATTTGCTGATGTGGTTTTAAATTAAACTGATGAACGCTTGTATCAGAATTTTGTTATTCAAACTTGACTTATCTGTGCCTCTGACCTAATCAATCTGAATGATCATTATCAAGTTCTGTCTGTTATCAAAAAATAACAGTCTTACAAATATGCCAATTAAGACCAGAGCAAGTGGAGAATGAAAGACATGGCTGAAAAGTGTGTGAACCCAGTGAGTTTGCTGAAGATGAATGTGCTGGCAGCTATAGAGAGCACACAGGGGTCTTCATGCTGAGGAATCTGACTCACCATCCTTCACTGGAGATAGATGAAAAGAAATGGACCTGACAGAATGACTTCACAAAGACAGAATAGGAGAGTAATGGTTTAAAATAACAGGCAAATACATTTCCACTGGTGTTGGGTCTTTTAAATTGAAGCTGATACATCTGCTAATACATCTTATTAGAAATAACCATTGTTGCCAAATGTACATTTATTACAGCACATGCAAACGATGTCACACGTGTTCCTCCTTTAACCTCCTAAAAGTACATTTACTTACTGGGACAGTAAAGTTTTTCAGAAAGATAGGTAACCACACCGTTACATACATAATAACACAATGATAATGGCTGGTTTACCTCATGTTATCATGTTTTCCAGAATTTGTGGTTGTTTTATTCTGTTTGAGTTTGTGAATGTCGAAATAATGGACAAACAAGCCAAGGTGATTTTGATGAATTTTATTTTTGTTTCTGTTGTGTGTGAATGACCTGTGTTGTACAATGTCAGTGTATTGGATTTGATAAAAGCAGCATAGAAACTGTTTCTCTGTAGGAATCCTTTCCATGATGTTGTTGGACACTAGAAAATTTGAATCTGTTTAAGGGAAAAACAAGCGCTTTTGTTGTATATGGCTGCCAGCTGCAGCACTTTCCCTCAATACTGGAACCATTTCAAAAGTTGTTGTCCTAATTGGTCATTTAAATGGAAAAACACAAAAACATATGTCAGTACATGTACATGTTAATAAAAATGTGTGAAATACCCTTTAACCAACTCAGACCATGCTCCTTAGGGGGTGCTGATTTTGTCCAACCCAAACCTTAACTACAGTCTGAGTAGTTAGTAACTTTAACAGGATGTTTCCATTGAATTAGCTGCCAATAAAGTATCAATTTACAGCCTAACAACTCTATCTATCTATCTATCTATCTATCTATCTATCTATCTATCTATCTATCTATCTATCTATCTATCTATCTA
>JAPZDZ010000023.1:6102544-6133662 GCA_029783805.1 Acanthurus tennentii | reverse complement strand
CAGTGAGCCGGCTCAAATTTGGGTATAAAAAGGTGAATTCAGTTTGAAATTCCTCATTCCTGTTCAAAATGGTAAAATATCGAAAGCTCACTGAAAATGAAAGAGTCGGCATTAAAGCACTTCATGATGCTGGATGGTCTCTGAGACAAATAGGGACAAGTGGGCTAATAAATTTGTTAAGCACTGTATTTCTATTTGTCAGTATCTCTGCTGTAGGATTTAAATAAAGTAACTGCACTAATTTTATGAGTATATTCACACAACCAAATCTTTCCAAGATGTTAAAAAGATAGGGCCACTCTACCCTATCGAACAGCTTTTCGGCATCTAGGGATAGGAGGGCCCTATCTGAGTGGTCTTCCAAGTCAACAGGGATTCCATCTGGTCCCACCAATATTGTTTTACGGCGGAGCCTTTCATGCCATCAATTGCTCCGCCTATTTCCTCTTCCCTGAGTTCTGCCTCTGTCATTTCTTTATATCCATCAGATATAGTTGGAGTATTCAATTTATCCAGAAATGTATGTTGAGCTTGTAGGTCAAATTTATTTTGTGAGTCATACAGATTCTCATAATATTTTCTAAATTCTTCATTTATTTCAACAGGGTCTACCATAGTATCAACATTATTTTTTGTAACTGAAGTTATGGTTCTTTGGATTTCTAGTTGTTTAATCTGCCAGGCCAAAAGTTTGCTGGGTTTTTTCCCCTAGATCGTAAAATTCTTAGGCTAAAATGGTTTAGCCTAAGAATATCAGCGGCTGCTCTGGTTGCAGATAACTTGTTTTACTCTGCTCTTAGTTCCTTTTCTGTTGCAGGGGTACGATTCCTAAATACCTCTTCTTGTAAAGTTTGTATTCTAGACTCTAATCGTTGTCTTTTCTGCCGTGCTTCTCTCAATTTAGATGAGGTATAACTAATTATGTGTCCCCTTAAGAAGGCCTTGAAACCATCCCATATAATACCCGCGGTTGTTTGTGTTGTGTTAACTCTAAAATAATTATCTATTTCTTTCTTTCTATTTAACAAATTCTTCATCTTGTAGCCAACATAACATAACAGTAGATGTCACTGAGCAATACTTCAGGTGACATTGAGAGCTCTTTAGCTGCAGTTTTGGCACAAATGTTGATCAGGTGACTTTGACAGCTAACACTGTAAAAATGAGGGGCCTGTGCTTTCACTCTTGATAACACAGAGTTGTTTTTACAAATCATGACATTGCAGTAGTCACCACGGAACCAATCAATCAGACCATTCAGAACCTTTACATTTATCTCAGCACACAAAAGGACTTACCCTTAAAATCTGAGAAGAAACTTGTTAAAATCTGTCTTAATGAGCTGGTCTACTTTGAAAACAGGGTAGCATATTAAGATACTGATCAAACAGCATGATTATTGCATGGATGTGCCCATATCACCACTCTAAAATGTGTTTGGCTTTGGTTTGAGATCCTGCAGCCAGCATTCCAATTGAATGTTCCCTTAAGACCTGGTACAGCTTCATTTTTTTTGTGATAAAACTACACATTTTTAGCATTTGAGCAGTCCACTGCACACCTGTGCAATAATCATTGCTGTTTAATGTTTAGAAACAGTCCATGTTTAGTTAGGTTAATGTAAAAAGACTGTTGGTTTGGCACTATGAGTTGTTAAAGCCTCACCCTTGCAGAGGAAGAAGATAGGACAAGGAGTGAATGGAACATTACACCCCATGTAACAACAGTGAGGGACTTTTTCTTTATTCAAAAATAGAAGGCCTTCCTTCTGACAGACACACACAGACTGACACATACAGATTTTGCAAAATCATTAACAGATCAATATTTTATTAGAATAATTTTCTCTAATGATGTTTAACACTAAATTACCCTGAGCTTTCATTTAGTCAAGAGCCTCTGATACATGTAAAATGTAGGATTTTTTTTTACATTTATCAGTGTTTGGATCCATGAAGAAAAACAACAGAAAAACCTGAGTTCACTGCAGTGTCATTAAGCTACACATGACAACATAGCTTGACTGCCACTAATAAATTACAGTAAGTGATACTGAATGCAAACTTTATGTGACTGGTCTGGATGATGTTTGTGGACTTGGTTAATCCAGTTTGTAGTCTTTTCTGTCTAGTTTGTCTGTCAGGCATCATACAAAGGGGTAATATGGATGAGTCATGATTCTGAAAAAGGGGAAAACAACCATGACTGTGAAAATAGTTGCATCTTGATGACAACTGTTGATACAATAGCATTGCGCTGACTTACTCCTCAAGCATGCCACCCCTCCACCCACGGTCCAGTTCTCTCAGTGCTCTCATGTCTTCTTCAGTCAGACTGAAATCAAAGATCTGCACAAAACACCAATCATCATCACATTTAACCTACATTACATTTCCCCCACTTAAAATCACTTTGTTGGCTCTCTACCAACAAAGAATTCACTTTAAAGTGCTCCTATTAGTTTTCTAGGCATGACATTGTTTTACTCCCCTGTATATCTCTGACCAACTAAAACTATAATCAGTCTTTTCAGGTTTTAAAATGGTGTTTTTTGGGTTGTACCCGCAATAAGATCAGCAGCAGGTAGAAGTTCCCCTCGCTTACTGTGGACCTGTTCTCTGACCTGCTTTGCCTGATGAGCTGAGAATTTTAACACCTTCAAAGTTCAAAACCTTCCTTTTTTCCCCTAATGGACATTGTGTGTGAGTTCAATAAAAAAGCTACCTTGATGATCAAAGATTCTTAGTCCTTTCAAGGATTCTCTGTAATCTAATCCCACTGAATGACAGCTCCATTGTCTGGTTCTTAAAACTCAACCAAGTAACTAGGATTTCAGTAAGGGAATTTTTAAGGATGGCTCTGATGCTTCTTTGATATCATCACTGAGTGTGGGTCTGCTAGTTGTGGAGCTCCCGGTACCCTGCATTCTTGTTACAGGTGGAGACTGGCAAGGGTGAAGTGTGCTGCGTAATCGAGTACCAGTGGCGGCAACACAAACCCCCTGAAATATGATAGACTGGATGCCATAAGGAGCAGGCCTTTGGTCACTCTTGTACAGTGAGCTGACACCAAGTGACCTTGACCTTATGACATATTCCATCAGGGTTAAGGAAAAGTGGTTAGGAAAGGACTTAGGAGGTGACTATTTGACTGCAGCCAATGAGTTGGAATGAGGGGGGAGGCCACTGTGAGGGAAATGAGCTGATTGGAGGACTAATTAGAATAGGAGGAGCTGGAACAGAAGTTGAAGAATCTGGGAGGCATCAGGTTGACAGGGGAATATGGTTGAAAAGTATGTGGAGAATGGGAAGATACAGCTGAAAATAAGGACAGAGGTGAACATTGTGCCATTCAAGTAACAAAATTACTAGTAGGACTTGTTTTTAAACAAAAATATTTTATTTAAAATCAAAGTTTTGATGGGCCACAGCTGTGTCTGAGGGAACTTGAATGTCACCGGTCTGTGTGATGTAAAAAGCATGTAATAAACACACCACTATTGCAAAGCACAAAGTCGAGAAAGCGAAATAAAGTGAACATTTATAAGAAGTGAGTCGGATTGATAGGAAGAGGAAGTGTACAGAGAGGTTTCACCTTTGTGTTTTCGAGGATGTGATGAGACTTGTCACTTTTAGGGATGACCACAATACCCTGCTGCACATGGTACCTCAGCAATACCTGGGAGAAGATGTTGTCATTAACAAAGGAACACACGCAAACACTCACACATACACATTTATAGTACACTCACTCACTAACCTGTGCAGGGCTGCGTCTGTGTTTCTTTGCTATATCAGCTATGACTGAATCTTCCATGATTTTATGTGGATCAGCATCTTCTCTTAACCTGAGATATGCAAGACAGAAAGACCAGAACACAGGAGTTTTGATTCAAGATTTAGTACTCCGGATTGGAAGCTATAATATTTTTACCATTTGAGCACCAGTTCAATAAGAATACAAGAAATCAGAACTCATCGGTAAAAGAAACCAAAGCTTAGCAGCAGAGCCTGTGCAGATTTGAGTGGAACAGATTCCTGTTTTAGTGAAGTGAACAGTAATACTTAATGCCCAACAATTGAAATATCAAATTAAGGTGTGTGTTGCTCAAAAAGATATATTGTTGCAACTTTAAAACAGAAATAGATGGTTATCCTGACCCTAACCCCAACCCATGGTTAAAGTCTGCAAGCACAAACTTCACATTTAGTATCATTCATTAATAAGTAACAAGCTGGAAAACATCATGAAACAGAATGAGTCCTGAGTCATCTGACTTGCTTACAAGCTCTAATGTTCAATGTGCAATATGATCCAACACAATAAATGTGTTTTTCCAGGATGAAAACGATTTCTGAGCATTATCATACCTAACTTCATGCTATCAACAGAAGTACTCAGGTTGTTGATTCATTTAAAATCAGCACTTTGAGCCAGTGGTATGTGTTATTGATGCTGTGTGTCTTACATTGCTGGGGGTCTCCCAGGTGAGCCAAAGGGGCTGTAAGCAGTCAGGGCAATGTTCTTGGACTTACAGAAATCTATCAACTCTTTCTGCACCAGGTAGGGATGTAGTTCAACCTGTGAATGATGTAATACAAAACTGAAGGTGACCACACATGAATGCTAATGAGCACAACTGAATGTTTCTAAACATCTTTTTTAGGTCTCTCCTCATGAGTTATATATTTGATTTGGCCACTTTTTGTTGAAAAGAATGAAAGACTCTAGGAATATTCATTAAATTTAGGAGAAGGATCCTCTTCAGTGCTCTGTGTGTAATTAGAGGGGAACTAGTGCAGCAATAAATGAGAATCTGGGCTCAATCCTATGATGTCATATGTTAAAAGGCAAAAATCAGTGGTTGTTCTTTCTAAAGAATTTAGTTTTAGAGCAAGAGATATCAGAGATATTAGACATCACAGTGATGAAAATGTAAAATTATTGTTTATTGAATGTGTCCTTTTCTTTTCTATAATGTACATAATTTGCTGTCTCAGTCTAATAAAATAGAATAAGCTCACACTTCATCTATCTGTATAAGACTCATTTTAATGTCGCCCTCAGAACTATTTTGACCTAGTCCAATTTAGAAGACAGCCTTTCAGGCCACCAAAGAAAAGCAGTTTCATTTGTTTCTCTTCTTGCCCACTGATTTATCCTGTTTAATAAGAAGGCAAAAAAATCACCATCTTTTAACCAATGGACTCAGAGGGTGATGTCAATGTTAAAACTAGACAACATAGTGTACGTGGTTCACATCAAAGGTTCATCATTATTATATTTTGAAAATATTTAAAAAGTTGCAAAATAAGCAATAAGATTAAACTGATAAAAAGTGAAGGATTAAAGAGGATTAAAGTTTTACTCAGATGTACTCGTGTGATACTATGTGAGCATATTGCCCATTTTCCACTGCAGAAAAGTAAAATGTAAAATTTTGATGTAAAGCCATTTTCACACAATTTGCTTTTTGCACAGGAATAGATTCTGCATCCATTTTACAACCAAACTGTCTCCTCTCTTTCCCATCCATTCTTAATTTTCAGCTGTCCAACAACAGCAATAAAATATCTTATTGTGAGCTCACTGAGTCAGATGATTAGTAAACCAGTACAGCTGAACTAAGATCTGACCTCACCCATTTTTACAATTCATAAAAAAGTGGATCATAGTTTTATACCTAAAGAAATATGAGGAATAAGGAAATACATTTTTTGAATAAACAATCTTTTTCAACTATCAATGAAGGAGGAAGAACTGATTACCTGATTTACAGCAGGAGGCACCTTGCACACAGCAAGAAGTCTCTTCAGCTGTAAGATGTTAAAGTTGGACACACCAATGCTCTTCACTTTACCTGAAGCTTGCAGGGCTTCCATCCCCTGCAAACACAATAAATGTCCATAAATATTAAAAAGACTGCAACAGTAAGCGTAAGTCTGTCCACCTTTCAGAGCTTGACATGATTTACCTGAAAAAATCCCAATCTCTATCGAATTGAAAAAAACTCTAATTTTACGAGGCCATTTGTGTAGACTTTTTTGTGTGTGTAAGTGGCATACAAACTTAAGTGGTTCCATATTAGCATAAAATTTTGTAGATTAGTATTTGGTCATTTTTCTACATGCACACTGGGGAAATTTTCATTTCCATTTGCCATTTCTATAAATATATTAGCAAATATTTAAGTCATTAGTAGTTTTGGGGTGCCTGTGCATATTGAAACAGAGAGATGATATGTTCTTACCCGCCACACATCTATATAGTCTATATCAGAGGTCAGTACATTTCCATCCTTTCTTGGGAAGAGATCATTACCCATTTTCTAAGAAAATACAAAAAGGAAACAGTTAAATAGAGGCAAGTAGGTAAAGTTTATTTATCTGATCCAGAGCCAATTCTCAGAGTTTATTTCGAAAACGTGGGATAAAAGGGTTATTTATTTTAAGAAATGTTAACCTTTACATTGTTCAAACTCATCTTTTTTGGTTGGTGGTTGGTTACTGAATCATAAAATATGATGACAGGCTCTGAAGCTTTGAGGTTACAGCAGGTATAGCAGGTACTTTAAGCTCATGATTTTGGTTCTCATGCCTCATGATTTCAGCTCACGGTGGCGGTTGGCTGATTCTTGCAGTTCTAACTAATCCACTGCATATAAACATATTGACTACTTTCCCAGCAGGCAGCTGTTTTCAGAAGATTCTGTTGATCTCTAATAAACCCACCAGACACTACCTGCCCAGCATCAAACAGCTAGTGAAGTCTTACACCATACATATGTATATATAGTTCATTTGGTTGGCTGTTTTGCAATTTGGTGGCATTTGGTGGATAAAATTTTAGCTATTGCATTGTGATATACCATTTTTGTTTAGAGTTAATAACTATGTTAGAGCTACCTGTACTCTCTGAGTTTGTTTTTTAGAGTGTTTGCCTCATGTAGGTCAAAACTTATGTAATCCAGCGTTAAATATTAGTTGTTGTGGTGTTTATGGTTCAAATACATCACAGCAGCTCCAGTAACATTCAGTTCTTTTACTTAACCTTAAGGCCAACAGGAAAATGCACAAGGTAAAGATTGAGGTAGTCTAGCTGGAGATCATTCAAGGATTTATTCAGGCACACAGGGATGTCCTCTGGGGCATGATGGGTACACCAGAGCTATTTAAATTGAAGAAAACAGGAGGTTTAACAGGAAACTAAATTTAGTAAAAAAAAAAAAATTCTTTTAATATATATTGACCACTAAAAGACTAAAATCCAAGCAATTTTAATCTAAAATTAAATTATGGTATTTTTTCTTCTTTTAATAACCTATGTTATTAAATTATAAATGTTCAAATATCCACTTGCAAGTTTCAGTCATTTTTTTCTTCTTTTTAGAACTGATAAAAAGAAAAATTAATCCAATGTCTAAAGAATTAAGATGTTATTCCCAAACTCATCTGCTCTCCTCCACACTCACCTTACTGACAATGAACATATCCTGGCGCCTGATGATGCCCTGCTGCATCTTGGATTGCAGAGCCTTGCCAATATCAGTTTCATTGTTGTAGCTGTAAGCAGTGTCTATGTGGCGATAGCCAGCCGCTATGGCAGCCTCCACTGCACCCTGGATTGAGGTGCTGGGAAGATGGGAAGACTGTGACAAGTGAAGCAATATTTTAAAATGGGCATTCAACTGTTTATCTCTCCAATCTGATCTAGAGGTTGTGTTCACAGTTGAATACATTGAGAATCGCTTAGTATTCACAAAAATGTTTTGTTTCTGGACCTTATGATAAAAGGGATGTCACTAGTTGTGTAGTGTGGTTAAAAAAAACATTATTTACTTGAACCCTGTTGCTGAGAGTTATATAAAAAGATTGCCATAAAGTTATACATTCATGAACAGGATACTAAATAAACCTCCTAAAAAGAAAAAGAACTGTCAGTTGTTTTTATACAAATGTATGTGTTACTTACACAAAGCCAGAGAGGCAAGTTTTTTTTCCCATGTTTTCAGTCTTTATGCTGAAAAAAGTGAGCTGCCTTCAGGCTTTATCTATATATCTGACTTATGGACATTAAAGTTTTATCACTTTGCTTAGTGATGTCCAAAATTGTTAAATTATCCCTATGATGTTTACCAAGCATAAGGTACATTTAATAAGATGAACAGCTAGATGAACTTTATTACAGTAAGTAGTAATCAAATGTGACATAAAAAAGAGAAATAAATGGCAGTTTAACAAAGTAGCATTGGAGTGGCAGGCACATTGTCAAGAGAAGCAAACACACAGTTTGATAAGGAAAAAATCAAAAGGTCATAACTACACAGACGCATGCACCAGGTCTTTTTCTGAGTTTTTGATACAGGAGACATCAGAGCTCTTTGGTCTTCATCATTCCATCAAAGTGTATCAGCAAGTCTATTGTTGGATCAACAGACGTTGCCCAGGTCTTTGACCTTTTAGTGGAATTTTTTTTATGAATTTAGGTTATCCAAATGGAAAAGCTTATAAAAGAGGCATTGTAAGGCCAAAATTTGTGTGTTAGGGTTAGTGGAGTATTTAGCAAATTGAATAATGCTTTGAAATAGCTAAAATGGATCACCACAGATCCGGCGGCTATGAACAAGTTAAAATATATAAACTCTCTCAAATCAAAGTTATCAAAGTTGTGGTTTCACAGAAAGTTTAGTGTTAAAAGCTAAATCCACCCTAAAAAGTTTCTAAACTTTTTATCATAGTGCCACATAACTATGAGATACTTCAGGAGGTAACACCATGGCTTTATAGGGATTAAAAAACAAGTTATTAAAAGTGTTTTAAAAGTTTAAAGAACCATTTCTGTACTTTAGGCAAAGCATAGCTAGCTCTATTCCTGTGATTATAGTCTTTGTGCTTAACTAATTATTCACTATGGTAAAAGTGAAGTGGACACAAAAGTGCTATCACTCTTCCTCATTGAGTTTTGCTAAGAAAGCAAAGTAAACTTGCAACCCAAAAATTCAATTAACCCCTTTAACAAAGAAGGCAGGATATATCAAGTCCCTTGTTATTTGATCTGGACGATGAAGAGTAATCAGCCAATCAGATTTATTCTCCAGAATTTCGAAGTACCTCCCTTAGCAGACTTCATTCAGTAAATACTCCTCTACTGCAATGTATGAATGTGTATTTTAAAAACATCATTAAGAAAGTTGCTCTTATGCAAAAGTTTGCAAGAGAACAAGTTGATAACAAATGGATTATGAACAGTAAAAAGCAGAGATGAGTGTTGAAGCTACCTTCCATGTCCCCAGACCCAGAAGTGGCATGAGATTGCCATCATTCAGCTGTATGGTCCTGGCTACCTGTATGTCCTCCATGGAGTTTAACCACTGCAGGGGAAAAGCAAGAAGAGAACTTCAGTACACACTTGTCAAAGCACCGTCAAAGTCTTCCTCTTCCTCTTTTTACTCTTAACCTACTACTGCTGAGTTAACATCCCTTTCCTTTGTTAAGTTAATTTTTCTGTTGTTAATTTCTCTCTCTTTCTTTCTCTCTCTCTCTCTCTCTGCTGCCTTATCAGTCCGATGGTTAATTATTGGACAACATAAAAAGTATTTCACCACTATGATTTGTGCACAAACTCAGTTAGTGGGGGGGAGCATGTTGCAAAGGTCACTCTTCTACAGCAGTACACACACACACTTCCATAGCAGTACACACACACGTGCACGCTCACACACACTCAGGGTTATTTGTTGGTTATATTGTGAGAAATATCTGCTATAATATTTCCAGTTCAACAGTAGATGGCACTATTGTATCAGTGCACATTGCAGCTACAGTACAAGTGCCCTATTGCAGGGGTGGGCAATTATTTTTTCCAAAGGGCCACATAAGAAGCCCAAGCTGTGTTTGAGGACCGAACCAACAATAACCTGAACTAAACTGTGTTTGATATTAATTTTCTCTACGTTTAAAGAGCCATAATTTATAGATTTATTATAAAGAAATGTATAATATATAGAATTACACATTTTCTTAGAGGCAAGAAATTGTGGAGTAAGTCAAAAATACAAGTCATTAACAAGTATGTCATTTTATTTTTTAACACGAACTGAGAACTCAGAAATACTGTATGGTTGTTTTGCAAATGTAAGCAATTAAATAATTTAATACAAAAAAACCCAAATGCTTTATATGTCTTTTTGTTCACTTTTCTAATCCTTGTTGGTTTTGCAGTTTAGCCAGCAAGGCATCCGACTCCTTGACCCGCTTTTCATCAGACAAATTCTTGTATTTTTCTGCGTGTTTAGTCACGTAGAGCCAGTTTAATTTGTATTCCTTGGACACTGCGCCCTGTGCACCATAAACTGAACACACAGCTTTTCCCTTAACTTCTGTAAATTAATATTTTGCAGTCCATGCCTTCGTAAGAATGCGGTATGCGGTATCAATCTTTCTTTTTTTCGCATGAGTTGACATTTTGAGGGACTGTAGGTACGCGAACACATGCCACCTGCGCATGCGTCCGTACATAAATATTGCTGTTTTCATTTACATTTCTTGTTTGTGAGTGACGCGGGCCGGACAGGTAAGATCAACGGGCCGTAAAAATGTCCAGGTCTGCTCAAATGTAATTGCTGATTTGCAGAAAAACAATTTGATCAATCAAAAACAATGATAAAAATCTCCCTAACTCCAATTATTATACAGCAAAATAAGAAAGATGTAAAAACACATGGATACAAGTTAAACTTGTGATGGTTTATTAATTTTCTGAATGTTGGTTGCGTGGTTAGCCAGTTAACTTTAAATAAATATTAAAACAAAATTAAAACCTATCTTTAACAAAAACAATCAACTCTATACAGTTTTGTAATTACATAATCACAGGAACAACATTATGAGAAAGGATATGCAACAGTTAACTGATCAACGTTTTTGCATTTGTTACTCTTTAAAGTCTACCATGCTTATTTTCTAGGATCACTAGATCTATGAAGGGAACATATGTAGTAATGTGTAGTGGCACTGCATGCTTGCTTCAGAGAACATGATACTCCATAAACTCATATAATTGGATTAAATATATCGCTGTATTTAAAAATTCATTATTTATGGAATAAAACTAATAATGCAAATCTAGGCTGGTAGCCCTGTCAGGTTGCAGTCACAGTGGTGCTTAAAGTAACATATATGCTAACATTAGCGTGCTTAAGCAGGTATAGCACCACCTTAACTTAGCATATCTGACATTTTATAATAAGCACTTAAACACAAGTCACAGCCGAGACTCATGGGAAAGTCTTAGTTGCAGATATTTAGTTATTGAAACAAACGTTTCACCTCAAATTTTAAAAAAGAAGCAAGAGCATCTTGTTGTTCCTTTTAAGGAGTTTTCATGCAATAGCATTCCATTCAGCAATCAGTCTAAAAGCTGTCAAAATATAAGATCATAACTGTGAATATCAGCCTTATGGTGGCACTAGAGGAAACATTAGCCAATCACAAACTTTTATATTCTAATAGAGAATTGCTGCTAAATGGATCCCTTTTTTTGTCCATAAGTGAATAAAGGTGCTCCTGGTCAATAAAAGTCATATCAACAGACTGCAGTGAAAGGATCCATACTGTATATTAATACAATCACATTTGCAATTATGTTTACAAAGTCTAGATCTCAACTCATACATGACTTGGACATTTTCAGAAATTTTAATATGTTTTTCTAATAAGCATAAATCTTAAAGAACTTCTAACATTATTGATTTGATATTTTTGTTATCTCAGTGCAGCAGAACAAGCTCTAAAAATTTGATTATTTGTAAATTAAAGAATATGGTACTGACTTCACAAACAGTTGCTTATACACACATGAAACTGTCATTTGACTATGTGTAAATACATTCGAGAGTTAAACTTGACAAGTGAATCTTTGAAAGCTTTAAATAGCTTGACCTATACTTTAGCAAAAGGAACAATCATTTATTATCACTTATGTCAAGATGAGCAGTATTGCTCTTACAAACACCACATTTAAACATGTAGAAAATATTAGGTACCTTTAATTAGATGATTTTTTTATTCTGGAATTGAGGAGGAAGCCAAAGAAAGTATATGAAGAGAGAAAGCAATGTGAAAGAGAGGACAGATAAGGAAAAGGGTGATGGTACATTGACCACAGTGACCTTTAGCTTTGCAAATGACAAAGTCTGTTACTATAGGCTAACAAATTAAGGTGTGTACCTAGTTTCTGTTGTGTCTCTTGTGTTAACCACAAGTCATGTCAACACTTTTTTATTGCGCAACTAGTAACAACACTACACCATAAAATTTGTCTGTAAACATACATGATTCAATATATGAGACAATTAACATTAACAATATACAGAAAAAAGTTCTGCTAAAGAGCATGCAACTCTAATGCTGCATTGGGTCTTTTCTAGCACATGCAAAGATTACCAATTCATATTTATAGTGTAAAAATGGATATTTCCTTTCCGTAATGGTGAGAACAAAGAGGCCAGCTGATGCAGTATGCAAAGTCTACAATCTTGCAGTTGATATGAAAGAAGTTACATTACCAAGACATACAAAGCAATACACAAATTATATAAATACACAAAAACAAGTAAAGGTTAATATAAGTTTCTCGTATAAAATATAAATATTAGGACTGCTCATTTCATACTGTTTACATAAAAAATTACACCACTGGTGGACCATCAGATGTGTTGCTTCCGAGCTTTTTGTTGAAAGCAGTTTTGACAATATAATAGCAGTTTTGACATCAGATTTCAACATCCCTAACTTTATAACATGGTGGAATAAAAATTTCAAAGCTGTTTCCAGAACAGTATATGTGATTGGAGACAGTGCTTCCATTCTTTAGCCAGCCTTATAGGTTTCTACGAGATTCCTGCCATCAGACTGGTCCAGCTCTGCTGCATCACTGGTCCAGATCATTGCTGTCACGACTGCATGACCTATAGTGACGCTGGCAAAATTCCCTGATCCGACTGCAAGCCTCCACCATCATCTCCTCTGGTACAGTCACCACAATGCGAAAGAAGTTAGGATACTCAAACGCCTGGGAAAGGATAGAACATGGATTCTCTTAAGTATTTAAGTCATTACTAACATTCTCATGTCTTTTTAGTGTGTAGACAGATTACAGAATGGTAATAAACTCGAAAAGTTGTGACATAAAATGGATGGTGTCTTACTGAGGCAGGCAGACAGAAGACAGATTGTTCAGTAACCAGCCGTTCAGTAAAGTCCACATCATCTTTGAAATCCGGAAAATGATCCATGTCAATCCCCACCTAGACAAATATGCACAATCACCAAAAAAATTCCTCAAATGAAAAGCTCAATTTAGTATTCAACCTCTGCTAACTTTAGGAACATTAAAGATTCTATGTTATATATTGAAGCTAAGTCCTATATAGAGATGTACATAGTAATCTGGATCAAACCATATTATGGATGTACAAGAGTATATGGCAGCATATCAAATATTGACCAAGAGATATGACAGAGTTCCCATACTGGGAGTTAACCACAGGTATAAGACCTGTTTAGTAAGAGCACTGCATTTGATACTGTAACCCAACCAGTAAATGATGATTCCAAGCAGATCGAACACCATTTTTTAGCCACTTTCAAAAAAGTCACAAGAGCATTGAGGAATTGTGCCGTAAATGGGGTGTTTATGTTTATACACCCTTGAAAGATAGATGAGAAATATAAATTCACAAGCATGAACAGGTAAGATAAAAATGAATGTTAACTGTATATGATGTAACATTTTACACTGTGAATTATTTTTAGATCATCTAATGACTTTTAACATATTTTTTCCACTACTGAACTTATTCACAAAATTTAATATTAATGCATTAGCCAAGTTAAAGCATAAAAAAATCATTACCAGTGACATCCTGATAATTATATATTGAATTAAGTGGTGTTTTTTTTTGTTTTTTCAAATGATGTATCAACATTGCAATGCTGTATTGTAGCAGCTTTTGATTTACAGAAGCCTTGTTGATATCATTTCTTATTTCTAGGATCAAAGGGACATTACATTTTTTCAAACTTTATGCACATGTTTACATAAATATATACATAACAACTAGAATAATATCATTGTGGCATGGTATAGTATATTGGCTTTTTTATGCATGTTGGTCCATGTTTACAATAAACCAAAGACATTTCTAGTACTGACCATTAGGTACATGGCTCCTGAAGGCATGACAGGGTTCAGGCCAGGGATGGTGGACAACTCATTATAACATATCTCTGAGTTGGACTGAGGAAATAAGAGATATAATATCAAATCACCCTAATGCCATACATGTCAATATAAGCCAAAAAATAAAATAAAATAAAATAAAATAAGTAAAAATGTTAAAAACAAAAAATATAACTGAAGATATAGTATTTAATTAAAAATATCTTGAAATGATTTGTTCACATAAGTTTAAAGGGATTGTGAGGGTTGATTAATGAGGCTTTCAGGTTAGAAAGGTCAGTGCCAAAGGTAGAGGGAGATCAGTTCTCACTACATGTGTGTGACAACTTGAAGGCCAATACTGTCCATTTTCTCAGACAGTGTTGACTTGCAATTTTCAAATATCGGAAACAGAAATACTACAGAAGCTATTTACTTCAAACTCTCTGCATAATCTCTAAAAGAGTTTAAGTAGTTTAAGTAATTATCCCTGTGTTTACCTTCAGAAAGCTAATGGTGCTGTTGAAAAAGCTTTGTGGTGTGTTGTTGAGGATGCCTTCCAGGGCACCCTGGACTATGCTGCAGGCTCCCAAAATACGCTGGCTGAGTTTTACCAGACCCTGTCGAATCTTAACATAAGACAGAAGATGTGTCACTTACATTAATGTAGAAGTAATCAATTGGAGTCTTTTCTCACTCCATCAAAATAATGCAAAAAAACAAACAAACCTAGTACCTCAGATCCAAATATATCATTTCTGTCATGGATGAGGATCCATCCCATCCTCCAGCCGGGGACTACCCAGCGTTTAGCCAAGCCACCACAGGAAAGAATGGGAACCTCAGTGCTGAGAGAAGCCAAGGTAGGACAATTGACACCTGGGAAAACCTGAGGACAAGTGCAAGAGCGGCAAATTATTATTATTTTTTTTTCCTGGAAGTGAAGTGGAAATGCATAGAACTAATATAAAGGGAGAATGAAGTGAGGAAAAGAGAGAAAGTAAGTAAGAGAGAGAGAGGGTAAAGGAAAAGTGTGATGGTACACTGGCAACAGTGAAATACCATCCACTCCCAAAGAGCTGGTTTTCATTAAAGTGCACAGCATCTTTGATGCTGTGTGGGGAACTGCCCCACATCCTATTGGCCAGAATGCTATGAATGACATAACAACTGACATGCCTGTGCAGGATACGGTATGTGTCTGCACAGCTGAGTCCCCACTTCCCCCCTCCTTTAAGTCAAGTATGAGTTAAGTAAGAGTAGAATGACACCAAAATATTATGGTTAGTACAAAAAGGGTTCAGTTTAATTTAAAAAATTGTACACAAATTAAAATGGAGCAAGCATGAAGCACTTCTGTGTGCACCCCCACCCCTATGCCCCGCCGCCCCAAACCGATTGATTCTGCATGTTTATCCTCGTTTGAACTTACAGCTCATTTGCAGGGATACAAACAGTATTTACAATAAGCAGATATAAACTATGAAAATAATTTACTGCTACAGGTGTTATGAAGGAGGGGGACAGTGAGGATAATGTCCTACAGACTGAGCCTGAGCTCACAGACACCCTGGCCCCTCAGCTTCTACACACTCAAGTCATAAAAGAGAGGAGTCCTACTGCTACCCCAACCCAGGTCTCCACCCACCACAACCCGCCCCCCAATTCCTCAGATTTCAGCTGCCAACATCTGCATTAACTGCAAACACATGCAGGCAAAAACTGCAAAGTCATTCTGATCTGCATGTGTTCGATGTAAAATGGTAAAATGATGGTGGTGGTGTTGGGGGAGGGAGTGCACCCAGCAACCCCAGATTTTTTTCCATTCACTTCAACTGTGACACAACTGAAAAAACCCACACGCAAACCTTCACTCTTCTTAGTGCAGCTGCTAGATTGTGCATTTCATTTAATCTTTTGTACTTGTGTGAAAATGTCTCCTCTGAATTTCCTGTGCATGTCTTAACAAACTTCGTACTTTACATACATACTTTGAACAGACCAAACATCTACATGTGCATTTTGTTGTAACATTACTTTCTTCAGCAGTAACAACAGAACCAATGCTACAGGACTCTACACAATAGAGCACTGACTTGTAAAAGATCATAGCTAAAGAAAGATTAAACTGAAGAAGCTAAGGTGGTATTCACTGGACTGAACAAAGTTGGTGTGCCTCAGACTGTTACCTAAGTGTATAGCTAAGTGGAAAATTACTGCACCAGACAATTCAACTCTTACCTTATGTCTACTTTTTTATTGACCTGACAAACAACATTCAGCCTGCCCATGAGTGTGTCTGTTCCTGTCTATGTGTCGCCTGAGAACAGGAGTCTACGCATTTGTGGAATGGTCTATGTTTACATGACCTTCAACTAAAGTTTGTCCTGTACAGATATCATCAAAGCTGATGTTGATGCCACTGCTTTGGACTGAATGTACTGAAAATGTTGTTTTCTGGTAGTCAACATTTAAATGCGGTCATTTTTATGTATAAGGGTTGACAAACCCACTAGGCAGAAATTACAGATGCACTATCCCAACTTTACCTGTACTCAACTCAATGAACTGAGAACATCTGTCAAAACATATTGACAATCTGTGACTAATTATCTTCTCTTCTCCAAATACAAAGTATGTCACTCTCACTGTGCTGGACTCATTGGACACAGAATAAGTGTAACAGTGTAAGATACAACTTGAAGTAACGTGTGGTGTTCCCCCAGCGATTTATTCTGAACATATTCAGCACCTCTGAATGTACACAGATATAAGCTCTCATATATTTGAAGCAGGTGGCACTTTTGAGTCTAAAATGCTGTCTCCTTTGCCCCTGTCCACTGCTTGCCCTTGCTGACCTCCCTGTCCCCCACTCATCCAGTGTAGTTGTTTTATGTGTTTGCTGCTTCCAGGCCTTATTCACCACACAAGGCCCGTAATCCCCACTGTGCTGATGTGGGGTTCTCCACCCACCATTCAGAGCCAGGGCAAATTCCATCAAATGATGAAAAAGGTGTCTCGTTGTTGGTTTGTTGTTTTACTTGAATACAGTGTTGGTGTGTGATTGTACTCACCATGTCGCCATAGATTTCATCAGCCAGAATGGGAACACAATGTTTGGAGGCCACTATGAAAAAAACATGAGTAGTATCAGTGGCTCCAATAAGGTGGGGGAAATGCTGTGTGTTTGCAAATGTACAAATATTTGCCTTTGACTTTCACTGTGATACAAATTCAAAGTCTTTGATCATTTTAACCATTTTTTCTACTGGAATAGAGTGGGACAACATTGCAGCTAACCTTTGACTATTTTTTGCAGATGTTCCTTGCTGAAGACAGAGCCACAGGGGTTGGATGGATTGGTAACAATCAGACAAGATGTCCTCTCATCAATCAGGCTCTCTAGGTGTTGCAGGTCAACCTCCCAAGACTTCTCTGGCTGCAAATTAATGATGTATGTCAGGATTGAGACAGAATCATTCTTGCGAATAATAAACCTGTGTGCTTGTGGTATTCCAATAAAGTTACTAGCGCAGACATAAGAAGCAACATGTTCATGTGAGGTTAAGTTGATGTACCAGGAAGGTCAAAGGTATCATTTCAACATCCGATAAACAGAGAGCTGTGAACTACACAGTGGCCTATATTTGTTTCTCATAGCATTGTGCAAGCTCTTGAACCTCTGGTTATCACACATCCCTTCGTATGATGCCTATTCCAGATGGTTTACTGCACTGTGTTATGATTATGGCCAAGGGTCAGATACATTTTTGAATTGTAGTTGGATTTTGCTAGTTGTAGATTTAAGAAAAACTTTGTTTATGGAAAAACCCTGCAAACCTTGCACAAAAGTGCACTCCCTTGTGTGCTTTTCCTCTGTTAAATACCACTTGAAATGACACATTGAAACAACACAAGTTCAAAGTTCTTACACTTTGTAATGCATGCATTGTAAATCCTATTATATATGTATAATATTTTCTCTAAAACCATTAAGATTTGAGATGTGCAAAACCTTCCCACAACCTAAAAAGACACGAAAACCTCAAAATGTGAAGTTTGTATAGCTAAGCAAAGAGACATATGTTGAGTAGAGTGGGCCACACAACATACAAGAAAGTCATGGTGAGAAAAAATCTTTATTAGTTTGTGCATCATGGATGTATTAAGATAACTGGATTGAGTTTCATGCTGGGACTCCATTCTCTCTACTAAGAGTTACCTTTTGGGCTCTTAAAGCATGCACATGAATTGTTTTTGCTCTGTGTTCAAACTCTCCAATACTGTGAAGGATACTCAATACTATTTAAAAACTTTTCTTAGTTAGCCAACAAAAGTCACTTACTATCTTCTCTGTCCACAATCATTTATGCGAGTAAAGGAAACAGGGGGTCTGTTTTTGTTTATGGATCTCCAGAAGGTTCGAAAACTACAATATAAAAAATAAATCTTTAAATCTTTAAATAAATCTTTTTGAAACTTTAGAGTTTGTTTTACTTTCAAAGTTTCTTGGTTCAAGATTTTGAATGAAGCTAGGCTAACCATATTTCAATGTGTTATCATGCTTAGTGTGTTATCTGTGTCTCTGTATGGGACGCAGAGAGTTATTTAACAGTGATTCAGCATATTTTCTAAAATGTTAAACATTAAAGATATTTTACCTTGTATATAAAAAGGTAGGTATATAAATTGCAACTGTTTAAACAACAAGGAAGATGAGCAATAATAGTGTACAGGGGATGGTTCTCCCTCCTACCTACCAGCAGGTTGTAGAGTTTAACCTCAATGCCCAAGGAGACAGCCAGAGTCTTATATAAAGAGAAGCCTGGGCATGGGACCAGGATGTTGTCCCCTGGATTACACAGAACACTGATAGCCAGGTCAATGGCCTGACTGCAACCGCTGGTCAAAATCACATCCTGGAAAGGAGGGGAGGGTGCACTTTACATAACAGCATAGACAGCAAAACCATACATTGCAGTACACAGAAACACTGCATTACAGTAAAATGTGGATGAAAAAGAACGTGGAAGAAATTAATGGATAAGAAGGAGGTTTTCAAATGTGCATTGATATGGTGGGTAAACCTGAGGAGTGCTTTACTGTGTACATTTGAGCAAATCAAATATTAATTTAGGTTTCATACATGCTCTTGCAGTTTCACATAGATGTCAGACTTGGTATGTTTTTAAAAACTTGTAAATTTAAATTGAGTTAAAAGAACTTTAAGTGAAGACTGACCACTGTAGAAGGTTTTTAACATTATAGTATGAATGAAAAAAAAAGATTTGAAGTATAGGTGTACGAATGCACAGTAAGCACCTCTGCCTCTAGTGGAGCCCCAGGGCAGCTATAAAAGTTGGCCACTGCCTCACGGCTCTTCAAATAGCCTGCAGGTGGACACAGAGGAGATTCAGTACACCACTGATCATTGTATGGTAAAATGAGTATGCAATTTACTGAACTCAGAACATTTCTTGGAACAAATTTCTGCTGTATAAGTTGTAAGTGGCACATGCAGAGTCCCTTACAACAGAACATCTAACCTTTATGTGCCCGTAGTTCTGCTTTTAAAACTAACATGAAACATAATCTTCTGTGCATTAAAAAGGTCTGATTTGGGTTTAGAAAGTTTTTAGCATGACTTACCAACTGAAGGGGCATAGCCATTGTATTTTTGGGAGTCTATAGCATCTTTCATGGCCTGAAGCACTGCATTATCAGTAGGCATATTTCCAAATACAGTAGGATCCCCTGAGAAACAGATGTGATATAAGCAATAATGTAACAAGACTATAATGCATTACCTTGTATATAAACATTTCTGTCTGAGTCAGTCAGATAAATGTTAATCTGCAAAGATGGCTGATTATCAATAAAATAAAAAAATCCCATGTTCCCAAGCTACATCAGCACATCATCAGACTTAATCTTTTGTTATCCTTGTTTTAATTGGGAGAACTCCTGTAGGACATAATACATATATTTTGCATTTAACTAAGTGGAGCAATAATAGTAGGGCAATATATATATATATATATATATATATATATATATATATATATATATCAGTTGACAGCTGTGAATGGAGAATATGCCCTTGCATTTAGGTAACAATCAACCAAGCTGTTGGAGTGACAGAATCACATCTTGAAAGTTCTTGTTCTATTTACCAACTGGAAATCTAAGAGGATAGTTCCTCTTTATTGATTACAGTCCCACATGAACAAAGAGTATCTATCCAAATACTGTTGTACTGCTTATACTAACTAAAATGTGAAGCTGCATATACGGAACAAAGTGGTGTGGGCAGAAGTTTTCATATCACAGATTGTGTCATGTAGAAACCTCCTTACCTATGGAGAGTGCGATCATAGGTTTGTCTGGATTTGGGGTGAGCTTCATCCCATCAACAATGGCCCTGATGGGATTGAGTGTGTTGTTCGCCATCTCTGAGGGCTTCACTTCCCATCTCTGCCTGCGGCTCTTGGCTTTGGCAGGATACAAACTGCCATTCACACTGACATGATGGATGCTGTTCCCACGTACACCCTTCCCATTGACTCCTGTCCCATTCAGGTTTTTGGCATTGACTAGGCTTTTTCCGTGCACTCCATTCCCATTCATTTGAACCAAGTAAGACTTGTTCTCCATCCTAGAACTGATAAAAATGATAGACAAGAACACAAGTGTTAGAGCAGCAAAATATGGGGATATTTCCCGCTATGGAAAGTATATTTACATATACTGTATATAGGTTTATTCTTGAGGCAATTAACTTGAGGATTGTATTTTATGCTGCTTGATACTTTGGCTCCCGGAGTTCAGAGGGAATTATACTATTTTTACTGCACTACTCTACTCTAACAGATATAGTAACCAGTCACATTAGACATTTATATCAGACTTAAAACCATTTATTTGTCTTATTAAAAATAATGAGGTTTTACAGCTTTAGGCCCCCAAAAGTGAATTAAATACTCAAAACCAAGCCTTCCTAAGACACCTACATGTTGCATTAGGATGCTGCCTTTATGCTGATCAGTAATGTTTGCCCATTAACAGACTATAAAATATTTAGCAATGCAACACTTAGCAAACTTTTGGTTTTAATACTTTTGATGATGTTTCTATACCACAAGTTGTAAACAATTGTAGTTGCAGGATTTTTGCTTGTTACTATTTATCTATTTATTTATTTATCTATCTATCTGTCTATGTAAGTATGTTGTATGTATGATGCAGTAGGGTGTTGCTACTTTAAGTTAAGGTACCCAATACTTCTCCCAGCAGTGAAAATTTTCTCTGAGGATTTGTAGCTTAATAAATAAAAAAAGGAAACAAAAAATAAGTACATTACAATATTTTGACTAAAACGTTTGGAGCGGCAATTTTATTTTCAATAATCTAAAACTCATTATATCCAGTGTGTGTGTCCCTGTCTTTATTAAACTGACAGAAAGGAGATTAAAAACGGAGTCACAGACATAAAATCAAGTTACAGCGACAGCTTACTGTATCCTCTCAAAATCAACGAAACAGATGAAAAAAATGCTTATTATTTCACTCCACTCATTTATCACACAGTTTACTAAATTAATAATACTTTTTTAAAAATCAGAATGCCACATACCTCATTAAATATTCACCAGAGAGTCTCCTCTGAAGGTCGCAGAGCAGGTTATTATCTCTTACACAAACTAGACCCGAAGAGATGTTTAATGCCGGTTTTATAGCAAGTCCTCCAAAAACTGGGTGTTGAGCCCTGCCCATATTTTCATTGGTGGAGGCTGAGGGTAGTGCCTTTACACCCCTCTTACATCACTAAGCAGAACCGTACCACTACAAAGTCTTAACGCAATCAATTATCGGTCGGAGGTAAGGGTACAGTGGGATGGGTTTCATGCGCAGCTGCAGGCGTCTGCAGAAGTTCGTCACACGCATTAGCGTCAAAACAGAGAAGGGTCACAATAGAGAGGGCCCAAAGTGCGGATCCGCTAACGTGGCTGCTGGGATGAAATTAAAATTTCTTAAATATTTAACTAGTGGGTGTATCTTTGCTTTGCAAAAATATAATGAAGTAATGTCAATATTTGGAAATGGTTTATATTAATCAGGAAAGGAAACTACAAATACCCCACTTCCACTTAAATATCTCTTGAAAAAAAATTAAATTCTCTTTCATTCAAATTTTCTGTTTCAATACTTTATATATTTATTCACATCATTTACTTGACATCTTTAACTTACTTTTTAATTAATACACAGCTTATAGTGTAAAATGAGCTTTTTAAACAAGATGCAATATTATACCTCAAGCTATCAATTAAAATTGAGTGGTTCAACTTTGAGCAGCTACAGTAAAATACTACACACTCATGCATCATAGCAATTATCCAGTAATATCATATATAACACTATTGCACACAGGGGCCATTTTCTACATATGCTTATGATTACTTATTATTTTTAAAAAGTAGTATTTTAGTGGCATTTGTATGTTTTGCTAATTGTGCTTACATACTAAAGTGACATACTTACATACATACTTGCTGCATTTACTTAAGTACAGAAACCTGCAGCGGTTAAAAACATAATTACTGGACCTCTGACAGAAAAGTGTCAGGCTAGAAAACTAAAACAATAAGCTGAAAGTTGCAAAAAAAGAGAGAAAGAGAAGGAAAAGAAAAAAGCTCTGTAGAGTTGAGGGGATTTATACTAAGTTGATCATTCTCTGTAGGTTCATCGCAGTTGAGTCCTTTCACATACAAACCATCATTAATATGCTGAATGCTGAGTACAGTGACTTTGATGTTATTAACCAAATTTGTGGCTTTCCACTGACAAGTCAAATATATTTGCTGTGGATAAGACCTATTAAATACATTAATATATTCTATAAATTAGATTTTCTCCTATGTAATGTATATAAAAAATGTTGTAATCATTAATTTTAAAAAAGTCAGATTACATCACAAAATTTAAACAAATATTTGGATATTAAGAGTAACTGCAGTTTCTATCATTTGTTTGCTTCTATAGTACTCCCTGCCAAAACAAAAAGTTACTTATTCATTACAGGCAGGACATACTGCGGCAACAAAACATATTATGATTACATGTGTCATCACTGTTTGCCAGATGTGAACCTCTCAACATCCAGTCACATTGTGTTAAATCAATATGTTAAAAAAGAACGCTAGTTTACATAAAACATACTGATGGTGTTGTTTTGCCATTAGAGGCATTTGGGTCACCTCCAAAGGCATCCCTTCTCCTTCAGTAATGCAGATTGATTGAATGGTTTTGCTGTTTGTAAAAAAGACAGTGTAGCCTGAGTGGCTGGCAGTTTTCAGTGAAAAGCAGGTCAAACATCTGTGGAAAACTACTCTTACATAATAGCCAGTCAGACAGTTGGTTTTTTTTTTAACCATGGGGTCTCAGCGCTCTGCATCAGCTCATTTTACATACCCTTTGAATGAAATAAGGCCAGTGACAGCCAAGGAATTCCTTTGACCGTAAAGGAAAAATAGAGAACAAAAGTGGTAATTGTAAAAAATGATGCAACAACAGATAAAAGGTACTGTTTTATTTTTGTACAAACTATAAAACTGTATTATATACAGATAGTAGGGGATTCCCCATTTCAGGTAGATACAGTTCTATAACACAAGAACATAATTTATAGCAAGAAGAAGAAGAACCACTTGCCTTACTCTTAAATATAAATCCATATTTGTGGGATATAACCTTTTTTTAACCCCTTCATTGTTCGTCATACCTGACAATGAATGCAAAACTTGTCTACAATACTAAAAGAACCCAATTAAAGTTTTTATAATATATGAACCCTCAATATGAGCCATGGAATGATTTAAGTTGTTGTGAGCAGTTTTTCTTGGTGTTTGTGTGGCACACGAGATTGACACCATATGCCAAAACTGCAAAGTCATTGCCTGCTACTCCAAGTGGAGACCACGTGGTTTAAGCCACAAACCCTGGTAGGACAGTCAACAACAAGCACTGAGCACAGTCAAAGCTTTGAATTTAGAAATGCATTACTTGCATAACACTAAAGGGACAATCTACATGCTTGATTTAAAGCTCAGATTTAAGACAAAGCAAAATAGCCATTAATTGCATTTCACTAAGAGCAATTCTTATTTTACTGGCAGATATTTGGAGGTTTATAGGGTAGTCTTTAGACCAGAAACTCTCATGTAAAAATCCTCCGACACGTAGGGTAAATGAGGAAGAGGGAATCTGAGTGAGTTTGTCACCCACACAGAAACACTCAATTAACATGCTATGAAGCAAGACACTGAATCGGCAACCACAAAGAGTTCAGTGGCCACCACAAAGCTCTCAGTGTTGGAATAGGAAGCAGAACAGAACTTATACAGGAAAGAAGACACAGGGCCTGACATCCTTAAAAAGGGGAAGGTAAAACATAAAAAGAATAAAAGTTACTAAACATGTCCCAAGTGATTGCACATAAAAATAGTCAGAAGGATAAAAACAGAATAATAACAACATTGGAAAAGAAAAATTATGAATTGTTTTTCTATTGCACATTTCAATTGTCCAGCAGAAGCATTTTTGATGAATTTCAATTAAACTGTTGGACTGTTGGATGCAAAAGCTCAAACAGAGTCAGTCACTATTAATATGATGTTATCATCAATTCAAGCATAAATTTGTGTGCCAGCTTATTATGTGCATATATATTATTTTTACTGTCTAAAAAAACATGAAGGTTTTTATTCTGGTCTATAGTTGATTTTCCTTTCAAAAGGGACTTATATAATGACTTAAAACACACATCAGAACTTTGTCCCCCGCCATTAACTTGGCACTGCACTGTCTTGCCAAGAGGTTACTCTGTCCGTCACTGCAGGAACTGACTTCTATGTATGAACACAATATATGCAAAATGGGCCGCGTAAATTAATAAAAAGAAAGCAAAAAGAGGGAACAAATGAGCCATTTTCAGCCTCCTTTTAACTTTTCCTAATGAGAGAAAATTTTGTTAAACAAAATGTTACTCACAGAGGAGTTTTTCTGTATACTTAAAAATGTCTGCAAAGGAACTTTCAAGTGGTATTCAAGATCAGGGTGAAAAGCACTGATTTACTGCTCTTTCTAGTAAAATTTTAGGGTAAATAATTTTGAGCTTGTCTCCAATTTTGAGCATACTGTTTTGCTCCTAAACCCACATCCAGCAATAAGTTCATAGAGTACTGACACAACCTAAGGTGCACTTTTACATCTCTGTGGTCAGTAACTGATTAATAAAGCAACAAACTTAAGTCAGTCTGTATTTTGATAAAATAAGAAACCCACTCTGTTCACCCTGCATTTTAACTTCCTTTGAATATTTTTTTCATTTTTTTGTATCAGGAAGGGGACTCTATGCACAGAATATACAAAATATAATTTATGGTGTGAGCTTGCCAACCCTGACACTAGCCTGCATATACCTGTCAAGTTGTTATGACCATATTAAGGGGTGCTTAAAGTGTTTTAAAATAATATGCAGAAATAATTTAATTTGTTGTAAAACAAGTGTTTATAGCTCTTATAAGCCTCTTTGTTATAAAAACAGCCAAAATCAGTTTCACCAAGCATAACTCTGTGACATTTTGATTCTGAGTTTGAACCCAGATACAGATATGGGAGTGGACATTGTTTAAACAGAGATTTGTTATAAAAGAGTCATTGAGCAGATGGTGGCAGTGGCAGAGGGGTGGCTGGTACAGAGGCGGATGGCAGGAGAATGGTGTGAGAAAAACAAAGGTAACCAGAAGGCATGGCACACAGAACCCTTGAGCACAGAGGAGTCACTGATTTACTACTGAGCGATTGGAGCAATCAGGCACTGGAGTGGTGAAGAACCCAGAGTTTTATGGAGAGGTTAATGAGCTGAGTGAACAACAGGTAAGCCCCATTTGCCACCATTAAAAGCAAGACTGCTCCCTCTGCCACACACACAGCAAACCAAAATCGGGGGAAAACAACAAGGAAGGAAGGGAGAAAAGCCAGGAGTAGAAAAAAAAACCTAACCAAAATACAAAACATAACAGTCTCACAACAATGCAGAGGTCTTCTACCTTTACAGCTAAACTCAAGTCAGGATGTAGCAACACCCCTTCTGAAGCTAATAGATGATAAAACGGTGACTTACTAATTTACATACTCATATCAGCAATTTTCATTCACTATTGGATGAAGGGTTGGATTCAGGTCTCAAATTTGGTAATGCAAATTTTGTCTGGTCTGAAAGATGTTTGCAGGCTGAATGGGGTCTCAGTTTTGGGTCAAGCAAACTGTTAAATTTGAATAATTCTGGTTATTCACAGATATAATTCCCCATATAGGCACAGTACTAGGCTAAGGTTACATGAGGTTATCCTCAATAAATCCATGGACTCCATATTTGGGCTGCAGAAACTTGGAAAAATGCCCAATTCAATATTTAATTATTTGATTTGCATTGTGAAGTGGGGTTCACTATCCTTCTTTCCCAGGAAAGGAAGGAATGAATTTAAAAATACAAGTTTAACAGAGACCAATGTGTATTATTTAATGGTTTTGCTTCATACACCGCTAATATAGCTGTATATCATGTTTATTATTGTATTAATTTAACATATTTATAAAATATCAAACCTCATAATATTTGTGAGAAGGGGCAGGAGGTACAGTATGTAAGTAAAACAATTCTGCTGGGGTGTCTTTTGGTGTAAAGACAATAAATCTTAAATGACTACTGTGGCTGCATAAAAAGTTTCAGCTCTAAATGAAGTTACGACATTAACACAGACAAAATGTACATTTCTTAAACTTGTCCTGTGATGAGATTCCTGTCTAGGACATGTCATTGAGGAGCACAGCTACTAATCATTCCCAAGGTCAAACACAAGTAACCAGTGTCCTCACTTTAGCCCATCACAAAGGTCCCTAGCAACACTTTGTAAATACACAAATGCAAACAGTGGGGGCTACTGTTGATCCCAGTTCTGACCCATGGTGATGTGCTACTCATGTGTGTACGTGTTTTTTGACCTACTTCTTCACACATTTGTTCATCATGTAGGTAGTTGGTGTTGTGTCTTGCCACTGGACACCCTGTCATACAGAGCTGAATTCCACTATGTTGATTAGGCAGTGTAGGAGACAGGCATATTACTGGCTAGAGAAGAGTAGATTTAACTCCCAGTAGAAAGGCCATGGAGTATGGTTCAACGTTTTCTTAACAAGTGACAAGGTCACTGACAAGTCCTCTCTTTGCTTCATACACAGATTGCAACCTTGTAAAGACATTTAACAAGATTTGTTAGTTTAATTTATTTGTGTGAATTTTACAAAATCAGGTTCTTTATAACACCATGAAATACTTTTCTAAGCTTGCAGCATAGATGAACTGATTTTTGTGCTTTAAGTAACATTTATTTCTACCGTATCATGCGCTTATGTTTCTACATAGGATCCCTTTCATGACAAAATGTTTAGTCTACAATGCTGCTATAGAAGCAGCTTCACAAGCATAAACCTTAAGCTATTTGCTTATTATGCAGTGCTGACATGCTTTCAATGCTCTTCAATGACAACATGTTAACTTGCCATTGTAACTTGTATTGATATTTGCTTGCAGTCAAAACCATTGTCAAACCAAAGTCAAAACATTGTACGTGAATATCATTCATGGTGATGCTGAAAAAAAAGAAGATCAGCAAAGTCACATGTTTCACTATTGAATCATGACTTTAAAAACTGACACCAATCCACCTGGTTGATGTTGGGATATTTCTCTGAAGATCTGAAAACTTTGATCTGCTGTTGGCATTAAGATTATTTTTAAGATTTAGACTTTTCTTCCAAAAAAATGTATTTGAATTATTTCTTATAAGTACAGGTATGTATGTAGACAAATAACTGTATTTCCATCTTTTATATCTTTTCCTTTTCTATTCTCTGCATGTATGTGTGCAGTATAAGGAGAAACACACTTTCAATTTCATGCAACCCTGTGTTTGACAAGAACAAATAAACTACCTTGATGATTTATTCACTGGAGACAACAAATATCTACATAAACAACAATTTATTTAAAAGTCACAAATAAATATTAGACTGGGATGAAGTGCTGGACCAACTGTCCAACAAGGAAACACATCACCAGAGTCTGGCTGGGTTACTCAGATTTTTTACCAATTTGCTGTGGAAGAGTGGGTCATCTTCTTATGAATTTACTGCCTAACCAGGACAGTAAAAGTGTAGCTTACAGAGAGGAACACTAGCCTTTGCTGCCCTCTAGTTGTAAGGAGTATTATTAACTTCTGCAGAGATCATGGGAACAAAGATGATTCAAATCTCAGAGCTTTCTTGTACCACACTTGCCAAGGGAAAAATTTAAATTACATAGCTATGTAGGAATTAAAAAGGAAAATTTAAGAAGACATTTAAAAATGACAAAAAAGTTAAAAAGTTTAAAACTGATTATTTTAATATGTAGCAGCTGGCAATGAAATTAAGTTACTTTTCAAATAAATAACAAGTAATTGTAACTAATTCTTAATATTTTGTCACTATTTACAATAGCCTTGGTTTGTTCAATAGTGTAGTTGCTAGCCTTCAATTTCAAATAAACAAGCTTCATAAAAGGCAAAAAAAATCAATAATATTTGATATTGTATGGCCTTTTAAAGTTGATTACTATTGACTTATTAATAGCAATCTGTAACCTGTTTGCACATCCAACAGCCTCACAGGTACATAAATTTTTGCATGTTTATTACAGGCCGAGCACCTTCAGTGCGAAGCCCGTATTGTATCTGTACTGTTTCTTTCTTCTTATTACGGGCCCAAGCACCTTCAGTACGAAGCCCGTATTGTTTTTGTACTGTTTCTTTCTTATTACGGGCCCGAGCACCTTCAGTGCGAAGCCCGTATTGTTTTTGTACTGTTTCTTTCTTATTATTAGGGCCCAAGCACCTAGCAACGCGAGGGCCCTATTGTATTTGGTTTGTTTCTTTTTAGGGCCCGAGCACCTAGCGGTGCGAGGCCCTAATGTATCTGTACTGTTTCTTTCTTATAACGGGCCCGAGCACCTTCCGAGAACCGTATTGTTCTTGTACTGTTTCTTTCTTCTTCTTCTTCTTCTTATTATTAGGGCACCTAGTGGTGCGAGGCCCTATTGTATTTGGTCTGTTTCTTTTTTATTATTATTACGGGCCCGAGCACCTTCAGTGCGAAGCCCGTATTGTATCTATACTGTTTCTTTCTTGTTATTATTATCATAATTGCTCAAAAACACCAAATTTAAACCTTAATTTGACCCCCTAAACATGCTCAAAAACTCACCAAATTTGGCATGCACATCAGGTCTGGTAAAAAAAATGATAAAGTGGACAAACTGACCCCCTCAGTACAAAAATGTGTTCTGTAGTGCCACCTAAGCACACTAAAACACCCATTGCGGCCCACAGGAATGTCGTAGTGAGATGGGACAAAAGCCTAATGGTAGTACTCATCAAGACCTACAAATCACTCGCTGACAACCCTTGGCTTAAATCAACAGGAAGTCGGCTATTTGCATTTGAAAATGCATTGAAAATGCAATTTATCGCAAAAATTTCATTTTGAACAAACACTTTGGGAACAAAAGGGAACAAAAGGCACATATGTCACACTCAGGCCCTTACAGTCTAAAGCATAAGTCTAGAATCTTCTAGAATATGATATTATGTGTAAGATTTGATCAACTTTGTGCTAATTTTCAGGAGCTTTTCAAAACTGTAAATGATAGCGCCTTCAAAAGCTAATGGATGACAGAGGAAAGAGTGCTGAACACAACGCCTTCACTGTTGAAATTTTTTTCGAACCCTTTGGATTTTAGAAGCCCTCAAACTTGGAGTGCTCCTCTGTGTCTTCCCATTAAAGTCAATGGGAACAAAAGGGAACAAAACACACATGTGCCACACTCAGGCCCCTACAGTCTAAAGTATAAGTCTGACGCCTTTAAAACCTGTGCCAATGGAAAGAGGATGAAAAAACCTTCTAGAATATGCTATTTTGTGTAAGATTTGATCAAGTTTGAGGTATTTTTCAGGAGCTTTTCTAAAATGTTGCTCTCATTTCTCTCCTCTGCCCTGCTGCGGCTCCACAGTGCTGGTCATGTGACTCACTCTGAGTAGGAGAACAGGCTGCAATACACACACATTATAAAACCTGAGAAGGAGCAGAGAAAACTATAAAACTAAAATTGTGATAACTCAAAATCAGTTCAACATAGCAAAAGCATGTAAATACAACATTGAGAGATCAAAGTCTTGTGACTCATTTAAAATTTGAATGAAGTCTGTAGCTAAAACTATATTGACACAGCGGAAGCACAAACAGGTGTGGGTCAGATTGCTTTCTCCATTGGATTGCATGAGAGAAAAAGCTCCACTGTGCCACGACAGGCCTCTACAGTCTAAAGTATATATCTGACACCTTTCAAACCTGTGCCAATGGAAAGAGGACGAAAAAACCTTCTCGCATATATTATGTGTTAAAGTTTTTTTCAAGTTTGTGCTACTTTTCAGGAGCTTTTTCTACAGTTTTTCTGTTCACTCCTTCTGTGCTTCGGCTCCGCTCCGTCTGTCACTCTGAGCAGGGGGCAGTGGGCAATACACACACATTAACTAAAGCTTAAAAGTGATGCTCTGCTTCCATCTTGTGGACAAACAAGGCATTTATGTTTTGGTAAGGTATTTAATTGAGCAGTTTGCATCAGAAGTAATGCTCTTAGGCTGAGGAATCACTTTGGATGTGAACGCTTTTTAAGAGTGGCAGTTTATGATGATCCTGATTCATTTTTAACTTCTGACAGTCACTTTGCCATCTTTATAGTG
>JAPZDZ010000023.1:6078341-6089569 GCA_029783805.1 Acanthurus tennentii | reverse complement strand
AACATATAGGGAGAGAGATGAAAGAGAGGAGCTCAGTGTGTCATGGAGTCCCCCAGCAGCCTAAGCCTATTTAGCAGACTGCAAGCTTTGTTTCTCTGTAACAAAGCTTTAAAAGGCAATTCTGGGCTGCTGTTTAGCTCGCCCGGTAGGGCACGCGGCCTATATATGGAAGGCTCAGTTCTCTGTGCAGCGGCTGCGAGTTGGATTCTGGCTCCGACTCTTTGCTGCATGTCACTACCCGTTCTCTCTCCCTGTTTCCTGTCCACTCTCTCAGCTGTACTATCAATAATGGCGAAAAGCCCCCAAAAAAGGCATTTCTTTTTGAAAAGGCAAAATTTTGAGGCACACACTTGTATATAATTTCATTGCCATTCCCTATTAGTGTTTAAAACCACTTTTTCTTACAAAATCAAATTAAACCGTGTTATGAAATACTGCACTAATGGGTTGAAATGATTAGCCGTTGAAAGATCAACACAAAATTTTTCCAGAACAATATGGGTAATTTTTTAATCAATTTAGACATTTTAAGGCAGTGTTTTTCAACCACTGTGCTGCTGCACATTACTGGTGTGCCATGTGAAATTATCCAATTTCAACTAATTGGTCTAAAAAACATTTTTTTGAAAACGAATTAATCATTATCTGCAATTAATATGCTTTTGTCGATACTGTTGATCTCTCATGGCACACTAGTGTGCATGGTGTTTTTCATGGTTGAAAAACACTGTTTTAGGGTGCCCAAGACCTGGTTCCATAGTCCCCTATGACTCTAAACTTCAGTCAGGTTACAGCAAGCCTAGCCTTGGCTTCTGCACAGCTCCACCAGCTCCTGGTATTTGGTGAGCTTACTTTCGTGAGCTTTCCTCCTTTTTGTGCTCCTCTCAGGGCACTGTCAGCTCCCACATCCCTCACTCAACACTGTATATTAAATATATTTGGAAAAAGCCATAATTCTCTCAAACTTGTTTGACCAACCATGGTTTGATCAGCACGGTGATTGATTAATAGCAGCATATCTCCTTGTTAAGTGGAAGAGACAAAAAGTTACATAAACATTCAAGTGTTTTAACAACTTGTGCATACCTGGGAATTCAAACATGATTTTGAGGGATTTAAAAAAAATGAGATAAATTAATTCAGTAAGCTAGAGTTAATAAATGAATACTAAAGATACTGATTATTTGTGATCATTGGTTCGTTTATTATTTAAGATTGTTTAGGGATCATGTTTTAATTAGTTTTAACCCTTGTGTGGTGTTCAAGTTTAGGTTACTCAGCCAATGTTCACTGGTCTGGTTGACCAACCGCATTATTGAGTCTTAAAGGTTAATAAATGTGCTTTTTTGTTTTGTTTTTGCTACTCTTAAAAAGCTTTAGTAGTATATTACATCAAGAGTTTTCATGAGAGCAAAATAGGGAAGGTTAGGGTTAAGGGTCAGGGCTCAATTGTGAGCCTTGATAGCGCTTTAGGAATGCAAACCACCATCATTTCAAAAGGGCAGTTCAGTTAGAGCTAGGTTGTCCTCCCTCTCTTTCTTTTGTTTTTAAGTCATTGTCACCACTGCTTGGTGACAATCTGTGACGGCAGATCTTACCACTCTTCCTGTGCTTCAACATTGCTCACTTAAAACTTTTCAGTAGCTTTTTGGAAAGGGCTCAGTGTTGTGTTTGTGTGTGTTTCAATGCAGCTTTTGGAACATTCTAACATATATAAAAAAGTGATTACATTTTGAAAGCTACATGCTCTTTCCTATAGGACTGGACAATACATTAACATCATACTTATATCTGTGTATGAGACTAAATATTGTCTCAGGTCTTGGAGATTATTATACAGACATGTCTTTTGTGATATCAGTTGCTGGTTTTTAAGGTTGCCTTTTGATAAAGCGACCGCAATACAATCAAAAGTTACATCGTAACCCCTTAAATCTGCATGGAGCTTAATACAATAAGATGCTTTAATATAAATTGATTTATGAGTTATTTTTTATATGCTTTCTTTGCATGATTTTAAATTGTGTAGAAATCCAGAGGCAATAACATGCAACTATAACTGTTTGTATCATCACATTGGGTCAAATTTGAATCAAACAGCAATTTGCCTAAAGATTCCTATCTCAAAGAAATGGTGTTCATTACTTACCTTGTGTGAGTGTTTATTATGTGGTTCCAAATTTTGATGCATTATTCCCATGCTGTGACAGTGGTCTAGGGCTTACAGACAGTAATTTGCTTGTTGTTGGAGTTGCATTTGATGTTGGTAAAAATGGTTTACAGGAGTTTGTAGCTGCATTTGTCCTATTTAATTTGATCTGCAGTATGAATATGGACATGATTAGCGTGCTGCTGGATACTGTTTGTTTCAAAGCTCGCCAGCAGAGTCCAACTGGGCTCTGCACTGGCTCAAGGGGTTAATAATTTGGGAGAGCAACTAGTCATCATTACAGTATTTTTTGCAATATTTATAGAAACATATTTGTTCAAAAATATTGTTGTAATTGTATTTGTTCCATATCGCCCAGCCCTACTAAGCAATGATTTCAAAATTCCAAAATTGTGCTTCACACTTAATTACATTTATTGTTTAGCGGAGCAAAAAAGTAACCAAAAACAATAATACACAAAATTTCAAAAAATATTGATGGTAAAAATGGCCAAAAAAATCTTAAAAATTTATGCAGTATCACAGACAGATTTAGATATAAAAACTGATTGCTGTGTTAAGGCAACATTTGAATTTCTGATTTTTTTACACTTGATTTATCTTTTTAAGGTGACTTTCCAGTACACAAATTTAAGGCACTGTGTTTTGCTGCCTGTGCCTCTTGAAACAATACTTTTCTAATACAAATTACACAGAGGATGACTGGTCAAAATTTTGGCCACAGGTGCATACAAGAGGATCTCTATACCAACAATCCTTACAATACTCAGTTCCACAGTATCTGCACAGAATCAGAGGATCTCTGGAGCATGCTCTCCCACACAAGCAAACTCCCAGTGGCCTGATGTTATGGTCACTTTGGCACCAGTCTATCTTCCTGCAGGTACCAGAGTGGAAGACATTGCAGGTTAAACACAGGACCTGGGGATCCAAATGGGTGAGATCACAGCAGTCATGGTAGGTGAATGGATGAGGAGATGAAGTCATTGATTTAGGGTCATCACACAAAACTAAGGAGGACATTGGTGCACTGCAACCAATGTGAGTTTGCGATGTATTTATACCAATCACTCTGAGACTACCAGCTTGTGGTGACACTCCTCTTGATTTCTCCATTTCTTCTTTCCCAGTGTCAGAGAATTCCACATGGTGGTTCTCATCAGAGCAATGCAAGGCACACGTGAAATCGTGCAAGGTGTGGCAATTAATACAGGGTTGAGGATACATACGAGGAGACTGGAAACATCTACAAGACAGGCTGACATCAACCTTGCTCTTCCAGAGGTTGGATTCAGGCTCACTCTTGCAAAGCCCCATTGCTTCTACCTGCAGACTGCCAGGCTGTAAGTCCACCTTGTCAAATGCTGACTCTTCGCTGGGAAGTTTGCCTTGCTTCATGCTGACTGACAAGCCTCTAGTAGTGTCTGACTCCAGTGGGGACGTCCTGATCAGCTGGCAGTTGAGTGCATTGATGTTGGTGTCCTCTCTGGTGGAAAGAAAGATGGATGATGAGGACAAGGGAGTCAGTCCATTGCTGTGTGTTTTGACAGCAGGGGGGGATGCACTGCTTTCAGACACCCAAGTTAAATGGCAAGGACTCTCTTTGTCATTAACGACTGTCCCCCTCTGTCCCTCAGTAACCTCCTCATCTGTGTAAAGATCCACCACCTCTTCATCAAATGGCTTCATCAATGGATGATTGACTTCCATCATCTTCTTGGTGTTCCCCATGGCAACCTTTTAAAAGTTATTGACAGTGAATACTCAACAGTTAAAAATCCATTTAATGATCACCTTGTTCAGTCTGCTTTATTCTTAAACCATAGGTCATATGAGGTGATGCAGGGTTGAGTGCCACACCTCAGTCCTTTTTGTGCTGTATGAAATGTATCCAGAGCAGTAAGCGTCTTACACTGCTAGGTACACAACTTAAGTTCTGAAATATTCAAACACCATCCACTAAGAATAGATTGGTTTCAAAGACATACAGTACAAGCAAAACAGGAATCATTTAAAAAGGTGCAGTTTCCAAGATTTCTATCTTAAATAAACCTGTTTCATAAGCCACTGAAAGTGGCACTGCTTCTATATATTTAAAAGAAAAAACAAATATATAGAAACAGTGCCACTAAGAGCATCTGAGTTAAAGATTTTGATGGAAAAGCATCAAGTGCCTAACTGTGACTGGAGAGTTGTACAACCCTTTTCCATGAAAGCTGAGATGCTGTGTGAACTTAAATAATGACAGAATGCAATTTGCATTTGCAAACAGATAGTGACTACTGACAAATGTGTCATGAAGTGTCCCTGAACCCACAAGCAGTGGCTATTAAATAGATGGTTAACATTTCTGATGGGGCATGGAAAAACTGCAGATAGGGCATGGATGACCAGGTGAAAAATGTGGAGTGAGATTAAGTTGAATGACTATGATTTATGTATGCAAAATAAATAAATGTTAGCTATTTTATTGTGCTGATCCTTCTTTCTTTTTATTTGCTTCATTCAGTATTGCATTATTGTCCAGCCTACGCAAAACAGCAGCAGGGACAGTGTATCATTTTGTCAAGTTAATTTTTATTTATATAGGGGCCAAACCACAACAAAAGTTGTCTCAAGACACTTTACACATAGAGTAGGTCTTGACCTCACTCTCTGATATACCAAGGTTACATTCAGTACTCAGCCTGTGGCTCATGCTTCTGACCAAATCATAGCTTATGTAAATCTTATGTAATGTTGCTTAAATATGAATTTTATTGAGTTGGAGGACATCAAGCATTCTGAAATGCAAACCTCACCCCACAATTAACTGACTGGTTTGCCAAATGGCAGAAATACCTGTAGGCTGTGTCCCTTCTGTCTTTCCCTCACCATACTCAGCTCCCAATGGGCTTCACCACCGTGCTTTCCCAGAGCTGTCAGAAGGAGGCGACACTCACAGCGGGCCAGGAAGAAGGCACAGGACAGGCAGAGGAGGTTGTCTAGAGAGGCAGGACTGATGCTGGGAGACTGGAGACAAAGCTGTTCATGGCAAGACGAGCTGGGCTGGTATCCTAGCAAGCCAAACAGGTTCTCAATCTGAGGCATCGACAGCACCGGTTTGATATAGTGAGTGGACAGACCGGAGTACAGCTGAGACGTAAAAGAAAAGAAAAAAACAAATAAATCAAAAATAGGGAAACATATAAGGTTTTTTACCAGTGTATTCAAAGTCTAATGACTTTGTCCTGAACTGTCATGCAAAGTGAGTTAGTGGGGGCATTGAGAGTAGTACCTTGAGAAACTCAGATGTAAAATTATATTCTAAATGAAAACCAGAAATTGTATTTGTGACTGTATGGTTTCAGCTTCATCTAACCTTGACAACCTTGTACTCCTCCCTCCAGGGACCAAGGTAGAGGTTCAAGGCCGCTTGCTCCACTATCTCAAAAACTTTAGCCAGACCTTGAAGCCCTCCTCTGCGTTTGACTTGCCCAGAGTTGACTGCTGTTGTTGCCGCTACTAATCTGAGTGACTCCTCCATCTCCCTCAGTGGATCCAGACCCAGGCAGTGTGTCTCTTGAGCATCTCCATCTCTCAGCAGCCCCTCCACCTTTTTCCACAGCTCCTCATTTTTGCACACCAGGTCGGAGCCTCGCCCCACAATTTGCTGCTCCAAACAGTGATCATAGGCAGTCACTAGCTCTCTGGCTCTGCTGCTCATCTCTTTAATTCAGGTGAGGGGGAGACAAACAGGACAATGAAATGTAGGGGTGGAAAGGGACCCCTGGTCTCTTTGATAATAAATGTACTATATGTACAGAAATAACATTTAGTCAACACTGATTTGATGCATTATATTGCAGTCTCTGTATTAACTGCACATTTTTTACTCTTGAAATGAGCCGTTTTCCTCGATAAAAGGCAGAAAGAAAGTCAAAAGGTTACTTGTACAAGTATTTTCACCCCTTTTGAGCAACTCCAGGACACATACAATTAATCTGAACTTAATATATGTAAAAGGCACACGTATACAAACTATGGACACCGGTCTTATCAAATGTCACAATCTTTAGCAGCATAAAACATTAAAAACCGCCTAAGTTTTAGGTTGTTTAAAACGTAAACACGCTGAACCTCAAAGTGAAAGAGAAACATATGACAGCAAAGAGAAAGAAAACAAGAATGTAACAGTTTCTCTTCATTGACAAACTAACATGCTGTCCACCACCGTCATAATGTTTAACAAGTTGAAAGATATAAACTGGCTCTTAAGGTATAACACCAGTCAGACATAAAGCAACAGTCATCTGTAACTGAGTTTGACGTTAGCATTAGCTTGAGCCTTCCCCCCGCTGACTAGCTTGTTATGTTGAGTTACCTGTTACTTATGAGTTTTAGTCTTTTACATGAACATGTTGTAATTCAAAACTGTCTTGCTATTTAGTAAAACAAATACCACTATAAAGGTTTTCAGAGATGTGGCCGCTTTTTTAGTTCAGTTAACGACTTCCACCAACTTTCAGAATAGCTCCAGACTGCGCTTAACCACTGAACCAACACATTCTATATGTGGGTAAAGACCCAGGAAGTGATACGTGTCGTGGAAGGAATAGCAAAAATCATCAGAAAGGTTTATAATTCATACAATGAAGACCATTCATGTTGTTAACACGTTTGCCGATTTGAAGGGTGTCTCTCGCTGATGCAAACAATATTGTGTTTCGGGTTTTAGAAGTCATGATTTTCCGCCGATACACTAGGTAGTATTAAATCATTAGTATTCAGAATAGCATCTCAACGACAGAGAAATTTACTGATGCCGGAGCTAAGCTAACGATACCTCGTAGCCTACAGCTTAAATCTATTAACAATATAATCTTGACACAGCAGAGACATACGTACTCACCAGTGCCGGGAATGTATTCGGGTGTTTATCACTGAATTGTGAATCACGTATCACAAAGCTTTGCCGGCCGCGCATTCGTCGCCGTCCAGCTGATATCTGATTGTTTAAGTAAACATCATGCGGTACGGGTTTTCCCAGCTTCAGACGAGTGCGCATGGTTGGAGTGCCAGTGCGGACCGCGGGTGGGGAGTTCTGCAATGACAAGATATCTTTCAAGTTAAACGACTGAAGTGAACTACTGTAACAGGACATTAAAAATGGTGGAATTGTGGGTTAAAAGGGGAAATAAACGGGAACTAAACTGTGTTACAAAAGAAGAAGGAAAAGTACACGTTTAGCGGATTTTTCAAAGTGTATATTAAATTTTAGGATCCGCAAAAGCACATCCGCGAGATGGCAGCATTTATACTACCACAGCCCCAGTCGACCAAATGTTAGTGATTAAACACACACACACAGACACACACACATCCCTTGAATGAAGAGAGTGGTGAGATTCCTTTGCTGACCTGCGGGCGTGGCTTCACTGACACTGTGAGAAGGGCGGAACTGTAGGTTCTGAGTTTAGTTTAAAGCATCGTGGTTTGGGCAAGATGCTCTGCAGAAGTCACCAGCTTCACTTCCAACGTACTCAGAGTGTCATCCTCCATCATTCAGCGTGCTTGTGCAGCTGCAACCAGCATGCCAAACTCGGACAGGGTTGTGTTAGCTCTGGGTGGAGCGGGGACAGTGGGCTCTGGAATAGTTAAAGCCCTACTGGACAAAGGTAAGCTGCCTTCATTTACCTGTTACAAAAAGGAACCCCTCTTCTGTTCTTCCAAGAGGAAATTTAGACGAAATATTCCTAATATGCAGAGCAGGTTAAGATTATGTACCCTCTCTATGTTAACTCTGATTCTTGAATTACTGAGTATGCTATTTGAGTATTTTTACGCATTGATGTGTGTCTCACGGATTTTAAGCAAGAGGAGTCCATTCATGATGATTCATAGAGTAAACGTTTTCTGGTTCTTTTATGTCTATTGCTTTACTGACGGATCCAATGATAAGTTGTTTTGCCAAAATTGTCTACTACTTTTCTTTGCTGCGAGTACAATGATCCATTAGCCCTTCACAACACAGTATTTGTCTGCCAAAGTATATTAAGGGCACAAAATCAGTAACTGTGGAATATGGTGCAATCAAAGGGTATTTAGAGGAAGCAGAGAATGTCTAGACCTAGACAAGTTTACTTTAATTTCTTGTCCAGATCTTGATGTTTCCGGAGGTAAAAAGGCCTGGTTGCATGCCAAATCACAGGGAAAGAATTATACGGTTGTGTATGCTACATATTACATGTGCTATATGACATAATTGTGCAGTCATAAAAAAAGCTTCTTGGAACTGCATGAACTGATTTTTACTACATTTAAAAAGTTCTCCTTTAGGAAAACCTTTTAACCATGGATACAGAGTAGTAATTATATGTGATTTATGATATTACAACGTGGACAACATGATTAATCTAACAGGAAAATTGTTAACAATGGAGATTAAAGGTTAACCATTTTATTATACCGCAAAACATTTACTCTTACGAATGTATACATCATAACACCTGGGGTGTTATGATTTTGAGGATGTTCTATTGGACAGATCATATTTTGGATTTTTCTGCAGGTTTTTTGGTCAATAAGTCCCTTACAAAGGACAGGAGTTGATATGATAGGAGGTCTGGTTTCAGACTCTGTACCACTTTCTATCATCTTGTCATCATATTTTGTTTTATATATTGGACGTGATTAAGTCTAACTTTCAATTTTTGAGATGATTAAGATGATTAAGATGATCTTAATCCTTGAAGGCTGTCTTCAAGAAGTCTAAAATCTAAATAAAAATATTGTTGTGCACTGTTGCCCTGTGCACTTTGCATGAACCAGTGAATGAACAGAGCAGGACTCTGATAAGAGTGCACTGACTTCAGATTTACATTGCATGTCTAGCTTTGCTGTTTGAACCATAAAGTTACCATCTGCTGCTCTATCCCATTTATCCTTCTGATGACCTTGATAAACAGATTAGGACAATGCAAGTCCATCAATAAATGTTCAGTTTCAATTGACAGGGATTAGACTGACTGTATCTGGTTTAAAGGTGCCAGTTTTGTCTGTTTGCACTATAGATTAATGTTGTATATAATGTGCGTGTGAACGTAACCTAAATATGACATCAATCTGTTTACACAGGCGCTTTGTGGATACTTGTCCACCTTTTAAGGACTAATAAAAGTCCACATCAAATAAAAATGACATTTTAGGAAGAAGGCTTAATAGTCAGAGTTGGACAAATGGAGTTTAAAGTTAGGGTGTGGGTACGTCTCCAGGAAATGAATGCAAGTCCATGTAATGTCCCCCCACTGTGATGGAAAAAACAACTCTCTCTCTGTATGTGTTTGTGTGTGTGTCTATGTGCATGTGTGTTTGTGTAAAGGTTTCAAAGTTGCAGTGATCTCCAGGGACAACAGCCGACTGGAGAGACTGCGATCATCCGTCTCTCCGACCACAAAGGACAACCTCACCACTATAGTAGGGAATGTGGGTGAGTCAGGTTCTTCCCTGGTAACTTATTTCAAACTCCTTTTATAGAGTCAGGGATAGAGTGGGATTTGCATTGGCATCTGATCTGAACAAACCTTCATAGCAAAACTGAGAGCTCTACCAAATACACTTTGGGCCACAACCCTTTTGAAAACACTCCAGTGCGAATGTTATGGATCACATTTAACAACAAAACAAAAAAAGAATGATTTTCCCGTAGTAAGAACCTCACTGGTGATAAATCAAGTACAAAGGTTTAAAGTCATGATAGCTTCTCTGTGATGCTCACTTGACCATTAAACAGAAGCCTTTCTTTTCCTAAAATCTTTTCTGTTTCAGGGTCAGAGGAGGGAGCAGAGCAGGCAAAGCAGTCCTTGCTAAAGGCAGTGGGCAAGGTGACAGACATTGTTTCGTCTCTGGGCTTCAGTTGGTGGCAGGGGGGACCCCCACATACCCAGTCTCTCAAAGACCTACACTGGGTGAGCAGATGTACACTAAGCAGATAATAGCTAGAGCAATAACTGAAACTGCCAATGGTCTTCTTTGGAATTGAGTAAGCATGTGCATATTTTGTTACTTTTAATAGCTGTGCTAATAGCAGTAATAGAAGCCATATGAGTTGTCATAGTAGTAGTGATGGCAAGAAATGTTATTTTCAGCAGAGTTCTCTCATCACATCATGCCTAATGTTACAGAGGCTTTTCTTCTGGTGCAGGGATGAAATCCTGCTTCTTACCTTATTATTTCATCTTTTATCTCCTGTCAACTTCTCAGGTCATTGAGACATTGCTTTTCAGCACATTTGTGTCATGGAAGGCCTTCTTCCCCTTGGTGAGGGATGACTCCGACTGTACCTACACCTTAATAACAGGTGACTCCTACCTTCTTTTTATTTCACAGTTCTGACACCTTTATGTAATTTGGTTAATAAGATGCTGGACGTTTGTTAAAAAAAAAAAAAATAAATAAAAGGTGATATGCTGTTTGGATTTTCTACATGTAAAAACCAAACACAAAGGCTTGTGCAAAGCCAGGAGCCTTTGTATTTTGCTTTGACACTACCAGTGTTGACATTTTGGCCACTTAGGGTCAACAAAATAACCACTATATTGTCTTGTGTACCTCATGTCACTGTGGAAAACTTGTCATCCAGTAGACACTGCAGTGATGCCTGTCAGACTACTGTGAATCCTGTCATCCAATCTCTGTTTTTTAATGCTTTCTGCCCTATTGTATTGTATTAGCAGGGTTTACAAAAGATAATGAACCAAAAAAACAGCCATAAAACAGCTTAAATGTTTAGCTCTGGTCAGTCTTGATGCAGGAAAAAACACCTCCTCTGTATAGAGTGCTAGAGAGGATGTGTTTTAATGACAGATATGTTAGGTGCATACAGCCCCTTTATAGATACCCAACAGCCAGATTACAGATCAATGACCATCTGACAGGCAAATTTAAGCTGTTTAGAAGCACTCATCAGGGCTGCTGCCTTTGGCCATGTGGCTTAAGCCATCAGTGTAACGGGTGTAGAGTGAACCCAATTGCAGCACAAATGAACCAGGTTTGTTGTATAAACAGTCTTTAATCAGCA